>JASDQU010504334.1:6838-17302 GCA_032191745.1 Picea mariana | reverse complement strand
TGTCACTTACTTTTAACATTAGGACCGACCTGACACTTTCTTATTTTGTAATTCTTTTCTTTAATTATCTTTAGGGCCTACATGTACTTCCTTCTTCAATTCACTCTGTCATCTTCAAAAATTCATTTCTCCTCAACCATGAGGATCCACGTGACGTGCCACATACCACCAGAAACAACATGATGTATAATATCCATCCATGGGTGTTGTATCTACATGTTCATTTTCCTTCATGTCCAAATACCTTTAACAATCTTGCGGTCCAAAACCCATGACTAGGGTTGACATCAATGACAACAACCAATCTTTCAATAGTCTTGAGCATGGAATCAAGGAAGAGAAAACTTCCTCTTTTGCTGCCATAGTATGGGATGCACTAGAATCTATAATCCATGAATCATATGAGGAATTAATTGCAAACAGAGCATGATGATTACCTTTCTTAGGAGCAGGATCTTCTTCCTTCTGCTTCTTGACTCCCTCTGGAATGAAGTTTCCAAGGTTGTTCTGCTGAAGTGATTGTGCCATAAGATCGATATGTTTCTTCATGCATGTGGATTCTTCATGATTAAGTTTATTGCAATAAGTGCACTACTTTCCCTTCTTCTTCTTCTTCGAATATGAAGAGTCTCTAGAACTTGAAGAATCATTGAAGGGTTTGGAATATCCCTCCTTCTTTGACTCTGGATGTAATAACTCCTTTTGTTTTTGCTTTGATTTCTAATTGTATGACCCTTTTCCATCATGCATGGCCAGTGCATGTGCTTTGGGATCTTTCACGAGGCCCATCCGTATGAGTTTTGTCTGCTCTTGTGTAAGAGACTCAATGAATTGAGCCAATGTAGGCATTTTCCAATTTGTTCCAAAAAGACGTCTGTCAAAATGGAAATTGGAGACATATACAACGTATTCTGGTCCTAGCTTGACCAAGATTGTTAGAATAAGTTGTTTCTCTTGTGTAGGCTTATCAATACCACATTCACCCAAGCTTAATAACACATATTTAAATTTAGTAAAAAAATATTGTATATTATCAAAACTTTTAGGGTCTAAGGTATTCAACTCTACCTCAAGCATATGACCTCGCATCTCATCCTTCTTTCCAAAGAGTCCTTCCAAGGAGGTCCAGATCTCGTTTGGAGTCTTTCATGCAGCAACATGAAACCATAAATCAATGGAGATTAACTCAAGAAGTAGTCATGTGGCCTCATCCTTATGCTTCGCCCATCTCATCTTCTCAATCCCTGATGTAGGTTCTATTTTTGTCGCCATCGTCAAATTATATAGTCCTTTTCTTTTGAGTAGAAATGTCGCCTTGGGCTTCCAATCAAAATAATTGTATGGTGTGAGAATTACCACCAAGTTTGATTGTATAATAGTTGTCATATCCATCTCTACCACTGTTTCTAAGAACCCCTACTCTCATTCTGCAAGTGAAAAATTAAGAAATCACGATAGAAATGACACTTTAAGTGAAAATTCGTATCAGTTTCAAGAGATGATCTTGTGACTTGCTTTCTGAGCAAACGGTGAGGAATCTCGCCAAACGGTTGAAAACCCACTTCCAAAATGGGTCGATTTACTTCTCATGTGGGTTGTTTTCTCAAAAACTTAATATTTTTGGGAGCAATCATTGTAGAAAGGTATGACCACAGATTCATATCAGTTTTAGGAGGCTATCTTGCGGATTACATTTCGAGAAAACGGTGAGGAATCTCGCCAAATGGTTGAAAACCCACTTCCAAAATTGGTCTATTTACTCTCTTCACTGGCCGTTTCCTAAAAAAAGTAACAATTTTGGAGAAATCACTGCTAAAATATATGACCACAGATTTAGCTCGCTGAAACTCTGATTTTCCTTATTCTTTGGCTTGTCTGGCTTGCTCCAAGTAGCATAGCTCTGATACCATGTCAGTGTTTCATGGAAACCTGCATAGGAGATCTAGCTAAAGAAAGTACAAACACAACTTATCAAGAAAGGAAGAGAAGTTCAATATGGAAGAATGAGAAAACATATTCACACTACTCCAATGAGCTGATGATTGATACATAGATCATGATCAATATGATACAATGAATGAGTGGAATACACTCATATATAGGTCAAGACATTCCATAATTAAGAAAAACAATCAAACAATTAGCTTTCCTTAGGAATGCATGCATGCATAATAGTGATGGTAAAAATAGAAAGTCTAAAATAGAACTAGTCAGTTAACTCCCACTGAACCAGTGTGTCGAAAATATAAATTTCTCCAACGTAAAAGATAGTTATTTTCAATTCTTGTGTGTTTACTTGGTTTTTAGATCTTGTGAATGAATCTCAGTTTACTGGCTACATAATTTGGTATTAGAGAAGGAATATGGTCGGGAGAGGAAGAGGAAGAGCAAGACTTGCTCATATGCACATAGATATGAAAAACCTCCAAAGACAAGTAGCAGATCTTACAAACATGTTGGCTAATCAGAGAATAATACAAAGATAAGTGTTTGATGTGGAGACAAACCAAGGAGATGTAGATCAACATATAGAACATGAAGAAGAAAAATTAGAGCGCCTGACTTTTGAAGAAAGGATGCTTAGAGCTCTAGAAGGGAGAAATGATAGGATCAAGATGGAAGTTTCAAAATATGTAGGGAATATTAAACCAGAGGAGTTAATAGATTCGATGAACGCCATGGAATTTGTTTTTGAGTGACAACCTATGCCAGTCGAAAAGAAGGTTAAATTTGCATGCACCAAGTTGTAGGGCCACGCCATGATCTGGTGGGATCATGTGCAAAAAGACAAAGCAAAAAAAGGAAAAGATAAAATCAAGACTTGGAGCAAGATGGAACAAAAATGTGAGATTTTTTTTTCCTATGGACTATGCCCATAACCTTTTTCGTAGATTTCAGAACTTGAAGCAAAACCTGTCCACCATGGAAGAACTCACAAACAAGTTTGATCAGTTGTCCATTCGCGTGGATCACTAGGAAATTGATGAGCAACTGGTTGCAAGGTATGTGAATTGTTTAAAATTTTATATTCAAGATGAACTGAGCATGCATAGTGTTCACAACATGGAAGAAGTATACCAATTAGCCTTAAAGGCTGAGGAAAATCAAAACTGGAAATTTTCTCAAAGGAATAGAGGAGCAAGGAGGGGTGCATCATTTGCCTCACGGGGTGGTTTTAACTATGGCATAGGCGAATCATCCCAAGGAGGTGGGAGAACAAAAGATAATCAACAAGGTAACCTGAATCATCCATGAGGAAGAGGATTTCAGAGGGGTATAGGTTACGGTGTTGGAAGAGGAGGACCTTATGTGTTTCAGGTGTGGTGTAGAGGGTCATTGAGCATTTGAATGCCCAAATTATAACATGCAAGAGCCAAAGCAAGGAAAAAAACATATTTTGAACATGGTCCAAACTGAGAATGAAGAAGAAGGAGCTAAATCTAAAGTCCTGCATGATATGGGGAAGAGTCTCATGATATAGAGGTCAATGTTGATTCCCAAAAAAGAGCAAAGACAGAGTAGCGACAATGAAGATTCTTGGTTTCAAACAAATATTTTTCGAACCAGATGCACTTCCGGGGGAAAGGTATGTCAAGTTATTGTTGATAGTGGCAGTTGTGAGAATATGGTTTCCAAAGAGATGGTAGATAAGTTGAAATTATGTTGTGAAACACATCCCCATCCTTACCAAATTGCATGGTTCAAAAAGGGGAATGAAGTCACCATTAATAAAATATGGTTGATCAAGTTTTCCATCGGTAAGACTTATAAAGACAAAGTATGGTGTGATGTCATTCTGATGGATGCATGTCATCTATTATTGGGGAGGCCTTGACAATATGACAAAAAAATCATGCATGATGGAGGAAATAGTGCCTACACCTTTTGGAAGGATGGATCAAAAGTCATCTTATTGCCCCTTAAGGATGAGGGAAAAACTCATAATATGTTTTCAGAAAGAGATTTTGTTAAGGAAACAAAGGAAACATGATTCTACTATGAATTAATAGTGAAAATAATAGCCGTGAAAGACATACCAATTTCTACTGAAGTGGCCAAGTTACTAGAATAATATGTGGATGCTATCCCTAATGAACTACCTGATGGTCTTCCACCAAAGAGGGATATTCAACATCACATTGATCTAATCCCATGAACATATTTACCTAATCAAGTAGCCTATAGGATGAGTCCTACACAACATGTAGAGTTCAACCAACAAGTGACATAACTTATAAATAAAGGTTTGGTAAGAGAAAACATGAGTCCCTGTGTTGTACTGACATTGTTGATTCCCAAAAAGGATAATACATGGAGGATGTGCACAGATAGCAGAGCAATCAATAAAATTACCATCAAATATCAATTTTCTAAACCACACCTGGATGACATGATGGATGTGCTAGACGAAGATAAATATTTTAGTAAGATTGATTTGCGAAATGGATACCACTAGATCCATATTTGTGAAGGGGATGACTGGAAAACTACCTTCAAGACCAGGGATGGACTATATGAATGGATGGTGATGCCATTTAGGTTGTCCAATGCACCTAGTACTTTCATGTGGTTGACAAGTATTGTGCTTCAACCTTATATTGGTAAGTTTGTTGTCGTTTATTTTGATGCCATCCTAGTTTTCAGTAACCACAAAGAAGATCACTTGTAGCATTTAAAAATTATATTGGATCCATTGAGAAAACATCAAATTTATGCAAACCTAAAGAAATGTAGGTTCCTGCAAGAAATTTTGGTATTTATAGGTTTTGTCATCTTGATAGAAGGAGTCAAGATGGATTCATAGAAGGACGAAGCAATTTTAGATTGGCCTATTCGTAGGAGCATAACAGAGGTAAGAAGTTTTCATGGGATGGCTACCTTTTATCAAAAATTTATTCGAAATTTTAGCAGTATTGTAGAGCCTATAACATATTTCACCAAAGGAAAGACATTCAAGAGGACCAATGAAGCTGAGGAAAGTTTTAAGTTTCTAAAGACGAAGGTAACTGAGGAACCCATATTAGTCTTACCGGATTTTGATAAAGTGTTTGAGGTAAATTGTGATTCTTCACATGTAGGCATTGGGGTTGTACTTAGCCAAGCAGGTAGACCAATTGCATTCTTTAGTGAAAAGTTGAATGAGTTAAGAAAGAACTACTCCACATATGATGTAGAATTTTATGCAATTGTGCAAGCATATTGACATTGGAGGCATTACTTAGTGCTGAAATAGTTTGTGTTATTTACCGATCACATTGCATTAAAATATGTAAACACCCAAAAGAAATTGAACAATAGACATGCAAAATGGGTCTCTTTCTTACAAGACTACACCTTTGTTTTGAAGCAAAAATTAGGACGACAAAATCAAGTTGCAGATGCTTTGAGTCGGCGCATTGTTATTTTGACAACCACGAAAAATAAAGTAATTGGGTTTTTTTCATTAAAGGATCTTTGTGCGTCTGATAATGATTTTCGGGAGATTGTGGAATAGTTGAAGAATCCAGTCGTTGGGAACATGGATCTTAATCAGGGTTAATATTTTATGCAAGATGACTACCTCTTCAAAGGAAAAAAACTATGCATTCCAATTGGTTCAATGAGAGAAAATATTATCAAAGACCTTCACAATAGTGGTTTGGCGAAAGGATGTGACACTAGTATTAATCTAAGATAAGTATTATTGGCCGAATATGAAAAAGGATATAACCAAGTATGTGGCATGGTGTAGGATTTTCCAAATGGATAAAGGACACTCATAGAACACAAAGTTGTAGATGCCATTACCAGTGCCCACATGCCCATGGAAAGATATAAGCATGGATTAAATTTATCCATATCACGAGATGCATCACCTTTTGATTACCTAGTATGCCTCTGTTATTATCTCCCTGAAGCAATTAAGGATTTGGTGCAACAATATTTTGAATTTTTTGATAATCTTCGTTATAGTCCTCGTATCTCTTATCCAAAACTTACAATGGATGGTGTAGCAGGTGGAGGTGGAGGTGGTGGACAAGTGAACCCACCACCGCCTCCCTCGAGGATCTTTGCCAGAGTAGATGCTAGATACACTCCTTTAGCCCTTCTTGCAAACCTGCATGATTTCCCTGATAACTATATGAAAATCTTACCTAAATTTATGGGGGAAGGGGATTTAACAACCACTGAACATGTGGCATTTTTTTATTATTAATTTGTTGATATTCTAGGCATTGAGCATGAATATGTTTACATGAGATTGTTTGTACAAACTTTCGAGGGTCAAGTCAAAAAATGGTTTAGGGGACTTCCTACAGATTCCATAACAACTTATGATGAATTAGAAACTGTTTTCTTGAGACAGTGGAGTGAGAAAAAATATCACCTATATTATTTGACCGGATTTGGTGCTTTAAGAAAGAAGTCTTCTGAAATAGTTTCTGAATTTACAAAGGTTTAATAAGTTGTATAGTAAGATCCCAGTTGAGGTTAAGCCATCCCAACCAGTTGCTAAATTCACTTTTGGAGGGGCATTTGAATTTGACTCCACATTAATTTTAAGGGAGAGAAGAGCTACAACATTAGTTGGTATGCAAGATGATGCTATTGAAACCGAGTCTAATATGATGACATCGAGAAAACTAAAAACAAAGGTTGAAATGGGAGTTAGGGAACCTAGAAATATTAAAGAACAAGGAGGACCTTCAGGTTCAAGGAGGAATACACATGATGAGAAAAATAGTGGAAATGGATAAAATCATTAAATATTTATCTAATAAAATATCCAGGATGGAGATGGAGAGAGACAAATCTTGACCCTTACATTAGGAATCCAAATCAATTCAGGAGAAACCTCAATACAAATCCTCAATTTCAACAGAGACCAATTAAGAACGAGGATCAGAAAATTCAGGCTCCTTTAAAAAATGAGAATTTAATACAAGGAGAAGAAGTTCAAGAATATGATGAATTATATGAGGAAATGAACAATCTAAATGATGATGATAGTGAACCTCATCTAACCCAACAAGATTATGAACAATCTAAGCGATGATGATCGTGAACCTCATCTAACCCAACAAGATTATGGACAATCTTTAAGTTCTGGACAATTATTTGATGAGGGAAATATCAATAACTTTGATGAGCCTACCTCACAATACAAAGATCTAACTGAGTCGATATTGGACGAACTACATAATAAATATTATTTAAGGCCAAGAGATTAAACTGTTGCTTCAAATCCAACAAAAAAGGTTTTGCTGCAAAATAAAGGAAATGAAGCAGTAGTCTTAAAACCATCCACTGAAACATCAATAGTTCAAATGAAGCAAGTCGAAACAAAGACAACACAAACTAAAACACTAGAGAAGAAAGAAGCAGAAGTGAAGACTAAAGAATTAGAAAAACTAGTTGGTACTTTCAATCTAGAAAATGAATTGAACAAAATTAAGATTCCAATACCTTTGATAGAACTTGCTAAGAATCTGATATATAAGAAACACATTTTAAAATTCATAAATTTCTCGGATTCAGAGAGTCAAGATGATTTGATCAATCTGTAGGATGAGTGTTCAACAATCATGTTTAGGCCTCGTATTGAACATGACAAAGATTCTATGGCTTCATTTTATATCACTCTTATTGTACATTATCATTTTCTACATAATTGTATGCTAGACTTAGGTGCTTCACACAATCTGATGCCAAAGGTAATAATGGATAAATTGGACTTGCAAATTACCAGACCTTATCAGGACCTATATTATTTTGATTCTAGGAAAGTTAAGTGTTTTGGTATGATAAAGGATTTAGTTGTAAATTTGGCCCAAATCCCAGTCAAAAGTGTTCTTATGGATGTGGTAATAGTTGTTGTACCTGCAAACTATGGCATGCTTTTATCAATATCTTGGGGTGCTAATCTAGGAGGATCAGTACAATTAGATATGACATATGCCACGATTCCTATTTTTGGTGGACAATTTACAAGATTGTATAGAGAGACACAACTGGATTACATAGTAAGTGATTCACAAAATCCTAACAATTATCTAGTCTATGTTGTTGATCAGGACTTAGGAAATTGTATATTATCTATTGATGATGATTTTGAAGCTTCTACAGAGAATGAAAATAAAAAAATTAAAACTTCTAAAGAAAATGTAAATATTAGAGAAGGAACTTGGAAAATGTATTTCAATGGTGCCTCTTCATGGGAAGGAGCAGGAGCTAGAGTGTTATTTGTGGCACCAAATGATGAGTATTACATTCCATTTTCCTATGTGAATATGAAGCTTTGATTTTAGGATTAGAAGTTGCTAGAAATCTCAAAATTCAACACTTGATAGTATATGTGGATGCTAAGCTTATCGTTAAATAAATAAGACACAAATACCAAGCTAAACATCCTAGAATGAAATCCTACCAAAACTGTGCATGGGATTTGATTGAAACATTTTTCCTATGTTTTAACATTCATGCTATTCCAAGATTGCATAATCAACAAGCGTATTTATTGACTAAAGCTACAAGTACTTTCATACCACCTATTTTTTTGAAACTAAAATATCATATTGAGATGAGACATAAACCTTCAATACCTGATAATGTTCACTATTGGAAAATATTTGAGGATAATGAATAGATAAATGCATTTCTTGAAATGGTGGATGAATTTTCTGAAACACATATTGATCAAGAAAATCAAAATGATCCAGCATGGATCATGCAAGAAGGAGAAACTCAAGAGAAGTTTAAAGACAAAATTTCAAATCATAAAATGCTTCTGTTAAAAAACAATCAGATTCAGGGGCTCATTCCTTTAGAAATGTTGTTTGATCAGAATGATATACCTTTGAAATCTACTTTGTAGCCTCAACTAGAAGAAGTCAAAGATTTAAATGTTGGTTCTGAATAAAGTCCGAAATTTGTAAAGTTTTCCAAACATCTTCCCATTGAGAAAAAACAAAAATACATGGAATTACTTAAGGAATTTAAATATGTTTTTTAATGGTCTTTTGAATATTTGAGGACTTATGATACTTCTATTATAGAGCATAAGATTCAGTTAAACCAGGTGTCAAGCTGTCCAAACAAAATATTAGATAGATCAACCTATTCTTTTTCCTGTAATAGAAAGGGAGGTTAAGAAACTTCTTGATGCAAAAATTATTGTGCCTCTTAGTTACTCTGAATGAGTAGCTAATCTGGTTCCTGTCAGAAATACAAATGGGGAGATAAGATTATGTGTAGATTTTATAAATTTAAATCAATCTTCATTAAAATATAATTACCCTCTTTCTAAAATAGATCATATTCTTGAAAGGGTAGTTAGGGCCAATAGAATTTCTATGATTGATGGATTTTCAGGGTATAATCAAATAGTTTTCCATGAAGATGATAAAGAAAAAACTTTATTTACCACTCCATGGGAAACTTTATGTATGATAAAATGCCATTTGGTTTGATGAATGCAAGTGCAAATTTTCAAAGAGCCATTGATATATAGCTTTTGTTGGTGATATAGCTTTTGTTGGTGAGATAGACAAATTTGTTGTTATCTATTTGGATGATTTGACAATTTTTTCCAATTCTGATACGAAACATTTGAAATACCTCAGACAAACTTTTGATAAATGCAAAAAAATTGGTTTGTCTCTAAATCCCAAGAAAACTCATTTTTCCATGCAAGAAGGGAAGTTTTTAGGTCATATTGTATCAAAATATGGAATTAAGGTTGATCCAAAAAGAGTTGAAGCCATTGATAAGATAAATATACCAAGAAAGGAAAAAAAATTCCGTCATTTTTTGGAGAATCGATTTCATGAGAAGATTTATTCCAAATTTTGTTGAAATTATTAAACTGATCACATATATGCTAAAGAAGGATAATGAGGTGAAATGAAAAATAAAAGCTAAGATATATTTTCGACGAGTCAAAAAAGACATAGGGGAAGCACCAATGTTGGTAACTCCAGATTATTCAAAGGATTTTTTAATATTTTCTTTTGAATCCGAACAGAGGATTGCAACAATGCTTTTACAGAAAAATAATGATGGATTTGAACATCCTATTTCCTTTTTTAGTAAAATCCTCAAAGATGCAGAGTTGAAATATGATATTATAGAAAAACAGGCTTACACTATGGTTAAATCACTTAAAGCTTTCAGGACATATGTATTACATTCCAAGGTGATAACTTATGTACCCACCAGTACAATTAAATACATCTTAATTCAGCCTGATAATGATGGAAGAAGAGGTAAATGGTTGGAAAAAATTCAATAATATGATCTAGAAATCAAACCAACCAAATTGGTAAAAGGACAAGGTTTAGAAAAACTGTTTGTTGAATCAAATCTTAGAGCTCTTGGAATAAATCACTTTGATTTTGAAAATCCTCTACTAGATATAAAAGAAATTGATGATCAAGTGCCAACAACTCAAATAGATGACAAATTCTCTTCCTCCTCTTGGTATAA
>JASDQU010504333.1:74450-86683 GCA_032191745.1 Picea mariana | reverse complement strand
ATTGTGGTGTATTGGTGTAACTCTTATACTATTGTTCATTGATAATTGGATATAATTGAATGGCTTAAGTATAATTTGAAAAATGTTTTAAATTGTAATTGATACTGATTCACCCCCCTCTCAGTGTCAACACATCTACCTCCGGTGAGACTTAATTTCCTTCGCAAGTGTTGCCGAAAGGGCTGGTAATTAGGGTTTTGTTGGTGCGTTGTTATAGCATTGAACCCTGGGTCTACCCCTGTGCCAACAAATGGTTCTGTTGCCGGGACTGAAACTGTGATTGCTGGGAATTGAGGAAAAAGAAGCTCTGTGTGAAGATCCGATCTGAAACTGTGAAATCTCTGTGCATAGATCTGTTTCCCTAGTGTGCAACATTCCACTTGACCTGTGAAGCTCTGTGCCAAGAAGAAGGGTCAGATCTGAAGAAAATAGCTAAGATCTGAAAGCTTTGTGCTCTGAGAAAGGTAAAAGTGAGAATTTTTTCTTAAAGAGGTAAGATCTGCAAGCTTTGTGCTCTGATAAAGGTAAGAATAGTGAAAAGTTTTAGATCTGGAATCTTTGTGCTTTGCTGAAGATAAGATTAGTGGAAATTTGTGTTTCTAAAGTATGGATCTAGGTATGTTTGATAAGATTTGTCCTAGCTTGAAAACTAGGGTATTGATAGATGAAAGAAGATTTGATATGAGTAGATTTGATAAGAATAGTGAAAGATATATTATGCCTATGCATAGAGAGAATGTTTGAACTAACAAATGGATGCAGGATCCTATAAATAATTTTTTGCAGGCTAGCTACTATGATCCTAGTGCGTATACAGGAAAGGTTGGGGATCATTTAAAAGAAAATGAGGATTAACCCTTTGTTATAGTTGCAGAAGACCGGGACATCTGGCTAAGGAATGCCCTGGTAGAAGATCTAGTTGTCTTTGTTGTACAACTATGGACCATGAAGTATTGGATTTCCTTAGAATGATTGCTAAAGTTGAAAGAATGAATATGAACCAAGAAAACCCTAAGGCAGATCCAAAAAATGAGATTATGGCAGAACCCCGGAAAAAATCAGAGAAAGTATTGCTACAGATAAAAGAAACCTTGAATGACCACCGACATATCATCTTATCAGAGATCTTCAAAGAAAAAGAGTGCATTCAAGCAAGAATAGGAGACTTCGACATTGACTATGTTCTGGATGAAGAAACACAGGTGAATATCATGACCAAAAGAACTTGAGAACTTTTAGGGGAGCCTGCTATGATTCCTTCATTGGGAGGAATAGGATTATTCAGAGGAAAACTGATAACCCTATGTGGAAGACTTACCCATATATCTATGAGTGATCATGGAACTTCGACCGAGGAATATTTTGAGGTTGTTAAATTTATTGAGAAAAACGCTCCATTTACTATGTTACTAGAAAAACTTTGGATTGAGAAGGACCAGAATAGAAGGAAAGAAGAAGAAGTCTTAGAGCAGAAAAAACAAGAATTAAAATATTTCATGACTAAGAGGATCGCGCAGTTGATTGAAAAACAGGAGAATAGATCAAAGCTACTTAGGACCGGAGAATTAGATGTTGAAGTTGGAAGGACACACGAGGTACAAGAGAGTAGAGCATCTACCCCAGCTAGAGAAGAAGTATTACTCGTGCACCCTACGAAAGAATCTCAGCAACGCAAAATTACTATGCCAAAAGAAGACAAGAATCAGAATGGAAAGAGGAATAACGAGACAAAGCTCATCGGAAAGAAGGCTCGAAATCTCAGCAAGAAGAGAGAAAATATCGAAAAGTTCCAGAAGGTTCTAGACGGAACTTCACAAAGGGAAAATTTACAAAACAAGAACTTCGCCGGGATATTAGAACAACGTCACATGGCACTTCTCCATAGCGAAGCAATATAGCTGTTGGAAATAGTATAATCATTAGACCGACACCCCGAATGGGTAGAAAGGCATTTATGGTCAGACAAATCGCCATCAGACTGTTGGGACCACGTCGTAACGGACATAACTGAATTAATGAAGGTCTCTTTTCCGTTGGAAAGATCCGTTACGTTTTGTCTACTTATTCCATCGACTGTTGCACCGAGAACACTTTTGCGAATTGTATCATAGAGAACTCATTTCTACTGTGCTGTGATTAGTAAGATCGACACCAATTCTATTGTTTTGCGCACTCATTCATCCATATGATCTAAGTGAGTATGTCGGATGAGCTCAGTGCCACAGAGAAAATTGTCGAAGAAGTTCTCATCGATCTCATGGCCGAGAGAGTAATGTCTGCAAGTATTCAAGCATCCTCGACGAGAGGAGTGCAATCCTCTCCGTCGACCGCTCACGGATTCAGACCATCCTAAGTTGTCATAGAAAAGAGAACCAAGCACCGAGATGATCTAGCAAGTGCAAAGCTGATCCTGACCATATTTCCCGATTACATCCCACCTCTGGCCGGTGCAGTGAGTCGAGATAGTGTGCCAAGATATTTTGAGTACACCATGGTTACTGCATACCTCCCAAAGGGGATATGTGCACTAAGAGCACAACAGAACAAGATCGTAGTGTTGAAGTTCAATGACTTCAACCTCGAAGATCGCAAGAACCATAGCATGCTCACCTTGTACAAATACTTGACCAAGACGAAGGGGAAGAAATCGAAGATAATCCCCCAGGCATGGACGATGAACCTCGCGCAGTCCAGCCTATTAAATGTAACGAAAATCCCACACTTCTGAAGGAACCAGGAAGTTAACGCCTGTGTCAAGCTACTACTTTCATGTTACCATGGTGGGTACTTATGGCTCAACCGCCGTATCACAGTCGATCCGACGTTGATCCATAGGATCACCAGATTGAGTATGCAAGGACCCGACCCATAGGACTTCTATCCAGGAAAAGCCACAGATCGCGCACTAGCACAGAAGATCAAGGATACATACGACGATGTTAAGAAGGGGATGTGAGGCTACAAGGTAGCTTCCATCCAGAATGGTGTAGTGCTCTTAGCATGCCAATTAATTGCAGGGAAGCTAGTAAGGAAGAACCGACCCATGCAGGCCACAGGCTTTGTCGTTGACCTTGCAGGGAAGTGTGTGGAATGTCTACAGATGAACTGGGTGAAGTACCTAGTTAATCAGCTTGAACTGGACTGCCGCGAAGCACAGGATCAGGGCTATGAATTCCATTTTAGCTAGCTCCTAATCCTCATCACATTTGTTGCTTGGGAAATGTTGGAAGGTGTGACCTTCCTAGACATCAAGTCATTCGAGCCGCTTGCTGCGAAGTTCACCACGCTCCGGTACTCGAGTGATATGAGAAAACAATGGCAATCGAGTGTTTTTTTTTCACACATATTACCTCCAGCTGAAGAGATCCATTGAAGCTGAACCTCGCATGACTCGGAACACCCTANAATGGCAATCGAGTGTTTTTTTTCACACATATTACCTCCAGCTGAAGAGATCCATTGAAGCTGAACCTCGCATGACTCGGAACACCCTACAAAGGTTCCGACCCCTAATGAAGTTCCGCGCAGATCGACACTTCATCTACATTACAACATGAGAAGACGAGCATAAGGGGTAGATTCAGTTGTACTACAATCTCACGGAAGAGGACCTTGAGGAGATTACTAAGGACTAGTCGGCAAACCTCCTTATTCCCGCAAACCCTCCAGAGATGTCTGACCCTGACAGCTCAGAGACCACACACAAAGAACATGATACACCTGGAACTAGGAGAAGGAAGAAGACCAAAGAGGTCAAAGACTTAAGCAGCACCTCAGGCAAGACTGCTTCAGTATCACCTGATCGGGGGGGTGATGACGAATTAGAAGAGATAAACAACAAAGAAGATGAAAAAAAACAAGGCGAAGTAACACTGCCTAGAGATGAGACTGATCCCCTGAAGAAGAGGAAGGTTTCTTCCCCAAAACCTTCTTCTCGGAAGAAATCCAGAGCCACTGTGACCAAGATGCAGACTGTACTCACTACTGATGATTTTGACTTCATCATAGCAGCCCTAAACGATGCCTCGCAAGAAATCGAGGAGAAAAAAGAAACCAAGCAGGAGGAAATGTACAACAGAATTGAGGTCGAACTCTGAGGGGTACAATAGGCCCTTTAGTCCAGTCGTGCAGTGTCCACTATGTCCCTGCCATCGGGAGAACCAAAGTTGGGAGATGAGCCATCCCAACTCCGTCGACTAGTAGATGCAACCGAAGCTCACCTTCGTCGAGCACAAGAATAAATAGAACAAGCCACCCAGGTCTTGAAGCAAGTGCAGGGAGTGCTCGTAGAACAACGCCAAGTTGCAGAGAAGGAGAAGGTTGCTCTCCAGGAAAAATTGGAAGAGGAGAAAACACAGATGCAACAAGAAAAAGAATAGTTTCTCGCAGAGCAACTCGAAGTGAAAGAAGAAGTCAACAGAGCACTTCGCTCTGTGACAGGCTTAGAGCCATAGGAAGAAGACCGAGTCACACATCAAGTAGAGAAGCTTGTAGAAGCTATCTAGCAGCTACAACAATGAATAGTAGACTTAGAGCTCTGCATAGTGCCCGACACTCCGCAAGATGTAAGGGATCAAAGAGAAGCAATTGTTCGAAGTGCAGTTGAAAGAATCAAGGGCATCACCATGGAATGTAAGCAATTGAGTGATCATAGTGCCCATACGTATGAGAAACTCACTGAGAATCCAAAAATGAAGACACTGGAGTCACAGCTCCAAGAGGCGAAGTATCAAGAAGAAACAATATAGGCACAGTTGAAGCCCCTATCAGCTGTTGAAAGGATGAAGTGATCCCAAGAGAAATGCACTACTTAGTAGCAGGTCCACACCATTCAGAGAAAAGTCATGGAAGTGACTCAGAGGCTCCAACCTGTACAGGATGAGGCTTACCAACTGTTCACAGAGATTGAGGCCAAGGAGCAGAACTGGAGCAAGTCGTCACCGCAACTGAACAATGCCTAGAGGGACCTGTCAACGAAACAATCATACAAGAGTTCATTGAATAGGAGGTTGTGGCACAACAAGAAGTCAAAGTAGCTTGATCCAACCTCGAGGCTTTTGAAACAGGGCTACCCAAATTAGAGTGACTCGGGACAAGTCACATGTGAGTGTTGGGGGCCTGTTGGCCCTTGACCAAGTTTTGAGGATCCTTGGTCAGGTTTGACCTATTTTTGGGACTTCAACAGGCTGTCGAAGACAGAGCGCAAGACAAAGCAGAGATCGCGGGATCTTGCCCCTATTTTAGGGATTTTTGGGTTTTGGGCTTATGTAACGAGTATGGAAATGTTGGCCCATGGGGTTTACCCATGTTTAGGCTCGATTTTGTAATATATATATAAAATGTTGGGCGATGTAGGTAGTAGTTCCATCTATGTGATCGAAAGTGCTAAGTGATGAGTGGAGATTTCTTTTGTGCATACTGTATGAGGCTTGCAGATCTCAGTGCAAGCGAGTGTAAGAGATTGAGAAGAGGATCAGTGTTGTAACCTAGCCCGGGGTAGGAGGATCTAGTGAGGTGCACATATCTCTTTTTCTCTATGGAGTAGGGTTTTTGTGGCTCTGTGCATGTAACTAATTGAAGAATCTAATAAAGAAGATGAAGAGTTGGTGGATGTAGCCCCAGGGTGGGGGTGAACCACGTACATGTTGTGTTGCTCTTCTTTGTGTGATGTATTGATGTGTTTATATGTTAACTTGCTTAGTGCTTCGATATAGATGAATGGTAGATAGATATGTTAATGCTATGTGCTTAATAGTATGGATGAATACTAGATCTGGCCTATGTGGATGTGCTTAGTGCTTGACTATAGTAGATCTGGTTAAATACTGCAATGCTCTATAATTAGGGTTTAACTGCATTGTAAACCAAGACTGGATATTCATGAGATGTAACTGCTAAGTGCCATGTTAAGGCGTTACAATCACAGATTTGTGTCCCAACTAAGGTTGCAGACACTGGAGTCCTGCAACCACCCTTGCTTCTACCTTGGGTGAGACTTCATTTCCTTCGCAAGTGTTGCCAAAAGGGCTGGTAGTTAGGGTTTTGTTGGTGCATTGTTATAGCATTGAACCCTGGGTTTTCCCCTGTGCCAAAAGAAGGATTAGAACATTACCTGGTGTTCTGCACATCCCAGGATTGGCTAGAAATTTGATTTATGTAAGAAACATGGACGATGCAGTGGTAAAAACAATATTTGAAAAGGAAACCTGCAAGATGGTTCGAGGCACAATGGTGTTGCTGAAGGGAGTTTGGTTTGGAACTTTGTATAAGCTGCAAGGAAGCACTATTAGTGATGGGTGTAATAGTTCCATTGTTCTTGATATTGTATTTGAAGAAGAAAGAACTCCTACAGTCTTTGGAGAAAAGGTTATGTTGTGGCATAAAAAACTGGGGCATATATGAGAGAAGGGTCTTCGACTACTACACGGTAAAGGTATGGTTGAAGGTATGTCTAACTGCTCTTTGGATTTTGATTTATGTGAACATTTTGTATATGGGAAACAAAATTGGGTAAGATTCCCCTCTGGTGCAACAAGGGAAGGAACAATTTTACAGCTAGTTCAAAGTGATGTGTTTGGACCTGTGTCAGTTCCATCATTGGGAAAATTTGTGTGCTATGTCTCATTTATATATGACTTCTTGAGGAATACTTGGATATATTTCCACAGGAAGAAATCTAAATTCTTTGACAGGTTTAAAGAGTTTAAGGCTCTTGTTGAGAATCAAACAGATAAAAGAATTAAGGTGCTAAGGACAGACAATGGCGGAGAGTTTTGCGAGAATGAATTTGAAGAATTATGTAAGAAGTGTGATATATAAAGGCATAATACTACTCCATATACAACTCAGTAGAATGGATTTGCAGAAAGGATGAACAAGATGTTGATGGAAAGAGAAAGGTGCATGCTCAGTGGTGTCGGGTTAGGGAAAGAATTATGGGTAGAGGCAGTGGGTACTGCATGTTACCTAGTCAACAGATCACCCTCATCAACGCTACATGACAACACTCCACAAGAGGTATGGACTGGTAAGAAACCTTCTCTCACACATCTCAAGGTATTTGGCTATGAGGCCTATGTTTATGTTACAAAGGAAAACAAGAGTAAACTAGATAAGAAGGCTAAAAAGTGTATCTTTATTGGGTATAAATATGGTCTCAAAGGTTATAAGCTTTGGAACCCAAAAACTAAGAAGGTTGTGTATAGCCAAGATGTGGTATTTAGAGGATGTTGTTAAACATAAATTACTACAAAGTAAGGAAGAACCATAGAAAATAGAGTTTGATTTGAAGGATGATGAATTAGACTCTACAGAAGAAGAAGATCCTCATACTCTAGTGTTGAGGAGATTGGTTCGAGAAAGAAGGCTACTAGAAAGGTATACTCCATCTTATTTCCATTATTATTTTTCGTTGTCTATTACTGATGATGATCCAAGAACTGTCAGGGAGGAAGTGGATTTAGAGGATGGAAAGCTCTGGAAAAATGCCATGGATGATGAAATGACATCCTTGGATAAGAATGAGGATTGGGATTTAGTGGAGTTTCTGACTGGAAGAAATTCCATTGGCAACAAATGGGTATTTAAAAATAAGTTGAATGTAGAAGGAAAAGTGTAGAAATATAAATCTCGATTAGTAGCAAAGGGTTATTCCAAGGTTCAGGGAATTGATTTTGGTGAGATTTTTTCTCCTGTTGCCAAGTTATCTTCTATAATATTTTTGTTATCTATTGCTACTGCATTTTATTTTGAAGTAGAACATATGTATGTGAAGACAACATTCCTACATGGGGATCTAGAAGAAGAAATCTATATGAAACAACCATAAGGCTTTGTTGTGAAGGGAAAGAAGGAGCTGGTATGCAAGATGAAAAATTCCCTGTATGGTTTAAAAAAATCACCAAGGATGTGGTATAAAAAATTTGATACTTATATGCTAGGACTTGGCTTCACAAGAAGCAAAGAGGATCATTGCGTGTATTTTTAAATTAATTAGTGATCATTTGATTTATTTGGTCTTATATGTGGATGACATGTTGTTGATANGAGATTATCCATGATGTGAAAACTCAGTTGTCCTCTAAATTTGACATGAAGGATCTTGGTGCTTCAAATTTCATTTTGGGCATGGGAATTAAAAGAGATCGGAAAAACATGAAACTCTGGTTAAATAAGAGAAAATATGTCGAGACAATATTGCATAGGTTTAATATGAAAGAATGTAAACCGATCAAGGTCCCTATTCTTGTTGGTGTAAAGTTATCTGCAGATCAGTGTCCCAAGACACAAGAAGAGGAGGAGTACATGTCTCGTGTTCCATATGCGAGTGCAATTGCAAGTTTGATGTATGAAATGGTCTTTACTAGACCAGACATTTCACATGCAATGGGAGTTTTGAGCAAGCATATGTCAAAACCAGGGAAGGAGCATTGGACAACAGTAAAAAGGGTTTTCAGGTATTTGCATGGCACCGCTAGCTATGGATTTTTCTACCAAGGAAGACCATGATTGGATAGAGTGTTGGACATACATGGCTTTGTGGATGCAGACTAGGTTAGAGATCTGGATCGTAGGAGATCTACAAGAGAGTATGTGTTTAACCTATTTGGAGGAGAAATCAATTGGATGAGCAAAAGACAGATTGTAGTGGCACTTTCAACTACATAAGTTGAATACATGACATCCACTCATGAAAGTAAGAAATAACTATGGTTACCAAGATTGTGTTCAGGTATTGGGTTGGTACAACAAGCTGTAAGGATAGATTATGACAGATAGAGTCAATTTTTCTGGCGAAGAATCTGGACTATCATTCAAAGACAAAGCATATTGATATTCAATATCACTTTGTGAGAGACATGGTTGAAGAAAAAAAAGTGTTGCTGATGAAGGTGGACACTTTGAAGAATGTTGCAGATTCATTAACAAAATCTATGAGCACTGAGAAGTTCTCTTGGTGTAGAGGATCCATGGGAATTGTTGCCCTGGATTGTTGACTATGTAACCCTGTAACCCCTTGTATGCAAAGAAAAAAACAAGTGGGAGAATGTTGGGTATGTGCTATATTCTTTGCATGATTAGCTTCATTGTCTACTACATTGTGCCAGGTGTGTTGGGGGGGTTGAGGGCAGTGCCCCTGAGATTTTTTTTCTTCGGGAAATGTGTCACATTTTTTCCTCGTTTTTCATGTCGCCTTGATTTTAGTGTCCTTTGTTGGGTAGTTTTTTGGCACATGGTTTTTGGTGATGGTTTTCTATTTCCAGTTAAGCAATTAGGGTTGTTGACTAATCTAGGTCATTGGGTTAGGGTTTTGAATGTCACTAGCTCCTATATGTATATTTTATTGTAAATAATGTATCACTATGAATGAATATATAATATGTTGGTTTTCCCAGTTTGGGTTTCTAGGGGAAATGTATTTGTGTAATGTGTGTATTTTCCATTGTATCTGTTGAAACAATTTTTTTTTTAAGCTTTAGACTTAAATATGTTTAATTCTCATTAAATAAACATAAACACGCACTTGGATGTCACCATTGATGAGGTCTTTCATTTGATACAATGATCCTAAGTTCTTAAAATTTATCGAGCCCCCCACTAGTTAAAGGGTCAAATCGCTAAAAACAATCTTCAAATTATCGGGTTTCACAGACCTAACAGTCCAACATATAAAGAGTATCAATGTCCCGGCATGTGAAATCGCGAAACTACTATAAGTTTTAAGCCATGTTAATTAAGGTGTTACAAGAGATTAGTACTAATGAATCACATCGCAACTTCGTGATTCAAGGATCTTGCCTCGAGCGACCACCAAAGTCTCGATATATGAAATTGCGAAACTAGCTTAAATTAAACCGGGTTAATTAAACAATTAATAATGATTAATGATAATTAAATCATATTGCAGTTTTGCGTTTCAGGAATCCTGTCTTGAATGACAACTCAAAATCCCGATACCCAAAGTCACGAAACCCTTATTTAATCACGACTAATTAAAAGGTTAAACTCGATTAATATTAATTGATCAAATCGCGATTTCGTGATTCGGGGATCGTAACTTGAAATGAAATGAGATCGCCCAGGACTCCAAACCCCGAAATGGATTAAGGTTAAACACGATTAATTAATAGGATAAAACTTGATTTATTAACACCTTAAGCAATCTCATCTCCTGTAAAGTTTACATTGGTTTGAAATGCGAGTAAATTCAAATGATCTTTATACTTTTCCCAGATCACGAAATATCGACCATTAATGAAATTAATAGATGATTTAGGGAAATGATTTCAAATAAGATTTGCTTTATCGCCCAAATCTTTTGAATAAAGGAATTAAATGCGTTGTCAGAAAAGGTCTACGCAGATTGATACGCTTAAGGCAAAGAAGATTTTTCATTTTCTAAATTACATTCTCGTTTTCATAGAGTTTTCTTAACGAGATACTCTGTCTTGTGCATTTTTGTGACAAATAGCATTTTTTATTTTTAAGAACTGCTACCATGCCACCACGAAAAGAAGCTAAAGCGACTAGTGAGGGTTCAGGCCAGAGTTAAGAGGTTATCTCTGATACCTCACCTAGAAGTATAAACATAGTTAAAACTTGGACGAATGTATTCAACATCCTACAGTACGAACTGGTAAACTTCCCTGATGATTCAAGCGACAAAGAAAAGGAAGACTTATCTATAAAATACAAGACTATTGCTGAGGCAGAGATGCATAAGGTAGCAATAAGGCCGAGTCTTTTACCCTACAATGACATGATTAAATGGGGACTAGATCATGTAGATATCCCAACTAGAACTATTTTCAACTCTCAAAAGCTAGATGTTGGGTCATTTCGGCCAGAACACATGCAGGTGATGTATAAGTTGTATTCAACATCAAAATTCATTTACAATACCAGTTTTCTAGAGAATTTTAGCAAGAAGGAGTGTGATCAATGAAAAAAATCTTTTGGATTTGATCAAGGACTGGTACTCACGCCCCGAAAAGTTCAGAGCTGATTCTCACGACATATAATCAATCTCATCATTGCAACCACAGTTCATGTATATAGCCATGATGATGTGAAAACTTTATGGAAAAGAGAACACAACCCATTTCTTTCTACCATGGGTACCCATTATACACACAGTGGCAGAAGGTTATTCTTTTGACTAGGCCAAGATATTGTTGGATAGTCTGGCTGGTGAAATTACAAAATACCAGGCGAAGAAATCCAAGGGGTAATCAACTTCATTTCTCATGTCAGCTTATATTATGGATTCCATCTGTTTCATGATGCCTTTCCCATTTATGGGCTGGAGATGGACTCCAAAAAGCGCATAACCAATTTATATTTATCATAAAAAACTCTGGGAAGACAAGGTGAAATATTTCTTTTATGAAATCTGTAATTGGGTAACGGTTTCGATGCACATTGTTATTTTTGGTCACCCCCCTCCTAGAATTTCAGATAAAGTTGTGGCTAACCTGGATAAAGTGGAAGACTGGTATATTGAGGAGCACTTCTCTTACATCATATTTTTCAGTTGTTCAATTCCCCCATATGCTTTACTGCAATTTTTACCAGACCGACTGGCGTGCAGCGAGGTTGCACGACAAACTGTACTCAGTGGGATTAGCAAAGAACTCAAAGTCGTGCAGAAAAAGGTATGGCCATATTTTCCCTTATAGATTGGTGTATTTTCTTTATTGGATTTCGGCCACTCTAGAGTGGAAGCTGCGACAATAGAAGAAATAAAACTGGTTAACATTGAATTTAATAAGCACGATCTACATAAGGTTGTGGGTAACCATATGGCCAGTTGTAATCTTAAAAAGTATGAACATGAAGAATCCCCTCAGGACGAAGTGTTTTGAGGGGTGAGATATTACCAAGAAGTTCTGATCCGAGTTCGATCCCTATCACCTGATAAATTGGTTGATTTTTACAACTTCCAAAAACATCGAAGGAGTAGTCTTTCAAAATTATTACAAGGGGAAAACCCAATGTATCCCACTACACAGCAGACAGAGATCCAGAATCCAGAAGTCAGAAGCTCTAGCAAACAAGAAGCCCTAGAAAACTGAGAGAAGTCTGAGATCTTGTAATGGCTCTAAATTAATTTAAGCAACCATTGAATTACAACACTATAGTAAAATTTAAAAATTACTTAATCTAGCACATTCACAATCTAATATTTCAAGTAATAAAATTTAATAACAAATTTTTATACAAACAATGCATGA
>JASDQU010504333.1:42548-70383 GCA_032191745.1 Picea mariana | reverse complement strand
TTCTGTATTTGATGCCTTGCATTGTATAACAACTTTATGTTTTTCTCTCATTACATCCAATATTTTCAAATTTAACTCAGACACAAAAAACGACCTCTGAGCTGTCATACTATTAATTCAATTTAAGGAATTTTTCTCACATAACTGAGACAAAAAAAGAAAAAAATTAAAATTTCATCATTTCCTGATGCCTAACATTGTGCTTTGAGCCTTAAGTACAAACTTAGGAACAACATCTTTTTGGCGCCGCTGCCGGGGACGAAGAAACGAAGTTATTTCTCCTTGGGAGAACGACATTGTAAGTTTCTCTCTTTGATAGTGAACAAAGATTGAATACATTATAAGGCTTAGTTTTTATTTGTCACTTGACGACTCCAAAATTAATAATCTGGCATTCGGTTGAAGGAATACCAGACAAAACCCAAATGGTGAGCAGACCACGCCCGTTTTCGACCCTGAAATTTTTTTAAAACTAAGGGGATACCTTAAGAAAACCACTGCGTCCACAAGAAAAGTTTACCAACCTAAACCCACACAGTCTAATGCTAAGTTTCCACTTGAACTGTTAACTCCGCAAGAAGTTTCCACCCAAATCCTTTTCGCAGAAACGACGACTGATAGAATTGAAGCCGAAATCTTAAACCCCAGATTGGTTTTATCCGAGATAAAGGCCGAAACCGATTCAACTACCTCCTTTACCAATAAAGGTAAAGAGCCCATCTCACTACCTTCTTCGATTGATATTTCATCAGTTCCTGAAGAAAAGTTTCCAAATTCCCAGAGTTTCGAAGAATATATCATACATTTTGATTCGACTCCCGTTGGTTCCCTTGTTTACATATCTTGCAAGTCTGCAGAACCCAACCCTCATCTCTTGTTTCCTCCCTTTTAAGTTTTTCTTTCTCCTTACGGTCAGTTCTCAGACAC
This sequence comes from Picea mariana, assembly GCA_032191745.1. Classification (NCBI taxonomy): domain Eukaryota; kingdom Viridiplantae; phylum Streptophyta; class Pinopsida; order Pinales; family Pinaceae; genus Picea; species Picea mariana. Next base: position 69,456 of record JASDQU010504333.1, on the reverse strand, counting down.
CCTTTTACTGCATCCTAATGTAGTCGAAAGGTCACTTCATGTCTTTGAAAACCCTCTCTACAATCTCCAAGTTTCATCCCCTAGATTGTCAATGGCTGTTGCCGGGGGAGGTGGTGTAGGCGGAGGAGGTGTCGACGGAGGTGGAGGAGGACATGGTGCTAGAGGAGGAGGAGGAGGCGGTCATGGACCACTCCCACCTCCTAGAATTTTCGCTAAAGTAGCTGCCATATATGATCCTTTGATCCTCCTAGTCCTCCTCCATGATTTACCTGAAAACTATATGAAAAACCTGCCAAAGTTTACAGGAGAGGGAGACCTAACCGCGGCTGAGAACATAGTTTTTTTTATCAATTTGCTGACGTTCTTGGCCTCGAGCATGAGGATGTTTATTCATGATTGTTAGTCCAAAATTTCGAAGGACAGGTAAGAACCTGGTTCTAAGGATTGCTGACGGGTTCAATAGGATTATATGATGAGTTAGAAAGCACCTTTCTCAAACAATGGGGCGAAAGAAAAGATCATCTTTATTATTTAACCGAGTTTGGAGCTTTGAGAAATAAGAACTTAGAAACAGTTCTCGAATTCACTCAAATATTCAATAAATTATACAACAAAATCCCAACTGAAGTTAAACCTTCCCAACCCGCAACAAAATTAACTTTCACTAGAGCCTTCGAGCCCAATTTTGCTCTATTATTGAGAGAAAGGAGAGTTGTTGATCTCACTAGAATGCAAGACGATGCTGTAGATATTGAGTCAAATATGATGGCATCTGGAAAATTAAAAACTAAAGTCGAAACGGGAAATAAAGAAACCAGACGATTTAGAGAACAAGAAGGACCCTCCGGATCTAGGAGGTCCTCAGAAGATAAAATGGATGATATGGAAAAAATAATTGAAGAACTATCAAACAAAATTTTGAAGATGGAACTAGATCAATCTAAAGCGGATCAGTTCACTAGAAAAGATTTCAGGAGAAACCCTAACCCTCAAATACAACAAAGGAAAATTAAAAACGAAGATCAAAATATTCAAGCCCCCTTTAAAAGTGAAAATTTTATAGGAGGATATGACATGCAAGAATTTGAGGAATTAGAGGAAGATATGAATAATCTTGGCGATGATTGTCAACAACATCATTAGACGAGGCAAGATTATGAAAGGTCTTTAAAGGTAGAACATAGGTCTAATAATGATGATTGTTATAACCCTATAATTCATAGGATCAACTGTTGATTGTAGTTTTGTCCCTTTAGTGTTTTTGACTTGCAGATATTGCTGCATTCTAAAAAAGAAAAGAAAAGAAAAGAGAAAAGAAAATAAAAGAAAAGAGAAAACAAAAGAAAACAAAAGAGAAAACAAAAAGAGGGCATAAAAGAAAAAGGATAAAGCCCCATGAATTGATAATGACTTGACCCATACAGTGTAAACATGGCCAAGTCCTTTGAATTTAAGTATTTAGGATTAGTGAATAAGCTTGGCTATACTGTCTAATCATAGCCAAGTAATTTAGATTAGCTAGTGAATAAATTTGATCAAACAGTTTAATCTTGGTCAAATAACCCCAGGGTAGAGTATTTTCTTAGCCCAATAGTTTAAACTAGGCTAAAGGTGCAAAGGAGTAGGTTAGGACATAGGTTAGTTAGTCTCTTTTCAATAAAATGTGTAAGATGATCGATGGAAAGTGAAGAATATTGATGGTGGAATGTTTTGTCTAACCCCGTAGTGACACAAGCAAAGGGGGCAGTGCGCAAAACCCATAAAAAGGTCATTAAGCCTAAGTTTGACCTCGTATATTGAAGCGTGCCCCAGAGATTAAAGATTGGGCCTAGATCTATAACCGAGCTATTGGCACCCAGATCTATGGTTCTTATGAGTTTTCATACCCTCCCAATTGTTCAACCTTTAACAGTGGGGGGGAGGGGGGGTCCGAAAATATGTTTAAAATGTGCACTCAGATCTATGGTCATCCCATCAGTGCATAATCGAATGGTCCACAAGAGATTTAGGACCCCCTAGACCCTTCTACCTTTAATGGTGGGGGGGGTTCTGACATGATGTTTAAAGAATGTGCCCAAATCAACAGCTAATCCAACTTTTCCCAGATCAATGGTCAGCAAGGGATCCCGAACCCCCCCAACCATTCAACCTTTAACGATGGGGGGGTATCCGGAATGAAGCAAAGTCTAGGCGGGCCCCATCCCAATGCGACATCACCTCATTGCATCCTAAATCCCCCTCTCCAAACATTTACCGCCTACCATTTTTACAACTCACCACCACCATCCCGAGGTATCACATCCCACAACCACCCTCTACAAGTTCCATTCCATGACCTCGTCAGCACGTCCCATCCATCTAACCATTACAGGTCATATCTTCTCGTTCGCCCCTCAATCACCAGTCTACACGTCGACCAGAGACACATGTCAGACATATTTCATCCTACCCTCTCATGCTCTAAAGAACCCGTTAACCATTTGTTACTGACCACATACCCATTGTTCACCTGATCCATCCTTTTTCGTCCAACAGACACCCGTTCTCTAAATCCCAACCCCGTTTTGGTCTTTCGCATTTCTCTCACACTCCATGCCTATCAGAGACACATTCTCTTTCACCTCTGCAACATCTTGTCTAGCCTTAGCTTTCACCTACTAACGTGTGCTCAGTGTGCAGGTACCGGAGGAAATCAATGGCACCCATAAGTAAAAAATCAAATGTAGAGGAAAATCCTTTTCTCCCACCTCCTGTCGATCTCAACTGGATCCCATTAGCAGAAAAAGACTATCTAATCTCAGAAACTAGGTCTGAATTCGACTTTGTTGAGCTACAGTCGTGGTTTAGAGACACCTTCATCGATCAGAGTGATGAAATCGAGCTTTGGTAGTCAAATCTCCCTCTGTATCTTTTTCCCCAAGTTTATCACTTTCCTGAATTTGCCCTCAAGTGCCAGGCACACTACCTCCCTAATCAGAGAGCCATACAATTTTTGTCTAGAGAAACCCTTTTACTTATTTTACCTGAAGCCATCAATCAGATGATGCAAGTACCCATAGCCAAACCCCGTTCTCCCCTCACAATTGAAATTCTGACATAATTGTATCAGAACTTGACGTTTCCCCAAAGAGCACAAATCTTTGAGTTGTTCCTTCCACAAGATGCCCAATTCCCTAAGAAGAATCCTCCCTATCACTCATCCATATTTTCCGAAAAGGGAAATCAAATTATCTCATCACTGTGTTGTTTGCTCAGATACTTCTCAGATGAATGGGTGGATGAACCTATCTTAGGTTTCCTGTCCATTTTCTCTGCAGAAGAGAAAGTGACCACCCAGTTTGATTACAACGGTTTCTTGGCTGAGATCCTGCACGAGCAACTGGCAATTTTCCCTACAGAAGGCATGTTTTGGTATTCTTCAATACTGGCCTACATGTTTATGTTCTATCAAGCAAAAAAATTTTCCTTTCTCATGCAGAAGATGGATAAATATGGACAACTGCAAGCTGTAACCCTATGGATGTCACTGCTCAGAAGGAACTCCACTGAGTTCACCTTCAAACAATTCACCGAGCTATTCTATCATCCAGTGGTAGGCATGCTCAGTGGAAGACCAAAACCAAGGATAAACGAGGAGATCCAAAGATTTCTGCACCTTTTGGATCTCGGAAAGACTGGAGACTGGTTCCTATACTAGAATCACACGGAGATCAGAGTATATGGGTGTGAACTAGCTCCATATAAATTGCCTAAGTATGTTCTTGTTTAGATATTTGCACTAGAATATATTCGTCAGATGATAAATTTAGATGACATTCATTTTGTGTCTCTAAAGAAAAAACAACAGATGAGGATTAAAGGGAAAATAGGACCGTTTATTTTCAACAATCAAGCTGCTGGAGAAGAGGAAGAAAAACTACTAAAGGAAATGAAGTTCAACACCAGTTTTATCTAGCATTATGATTCGACTGGGGTCATTGCAGAGATGAGATCCAAAAAAAATATTTCACCTTATGCTCACATCCTCAAACCATAAATTGAAAGGTATGTGAACCAGACAGAGTGGGAGGCAAATACTCTAGTAGACACTGAATAGTAGGAAGCTCCTTCAGTCTCTTTTTCACAGACTACCACTCCCCAGATACAAAATGAAAAAAGGCCAAGAAAGGATTCCTCTCCTTCAATCACTGAGGTATCAGCATAATATTTTCAACCATCTAGTAAAAGACCTAGAACCACTCATGCAATTCACAAGTCTGGTGAAGAAGAGTCTCATTCTGCCAAAGTGTTTGAGGAAGAACACCAGGTGATGTCCATTCCTTCTTCAAAGAAGCAGACAGATATAACTGTGACCACCCAAACTCCACAAGGATCTACACCTGTAAGCATTTTTGAAAAATATGATATGATTAAAAATAAGAACCAGATGCTGACTAATATCACCTACGCCCAGTTCTGGAAGGAAACTTCCACAACACAACACAGACTATTGTTAGCCTTTGACACAGAGAAAGGAAGAATGCATATGGAATTTTTGCAAGCACAGGTGCCTCAACCCAAGGAGATCACTGACTACAAGAGGTCAACTATTGTTTTTGACACCAAACAAGTCCATCCAGCTGACCAGATGGATTTGCACAGATAGTTTGGAGAAATGGTTTTCTCGACATTAGCACATGCTTCCTCTACTGCAACTAAGTTACACGTATCTTTAAGCAATGTTCAAACCCACTTGAAGTTGGAAAAGATATCCTCTTTTGCAGAAGACCACAAAGTAAAATCCTTAGAGGAGTTGGTGCTCAAGATTGGGTACGATCCCTCAAATGTAAAAGCGACAGAGGAGATGATAAAGAAAAAGAATGATGACATTGCATCTCTAAGAAAACAACTGAAATTGCCACCAACATAAGATTCACAAGAAAAATAAATAGCTGAAGCAGAAGATGAGAAAAAGGAATGACTGAAGCTGATCATGCAGCAGAATGCACAGATAAAGGAAATGGAGGCAGAATTGGAAAGGTTATTGAAAGAGAAGGAGAAATCAACCCCAATGGAAGTTATTCCATTGAATGCAGTTCCCCTGACCGAAGTCAGTACAAAAACTATGCCAATGACCACCACAGTGGAAATTCCATCGGCAACTCCATTGACAGCATTGGAAAAGACTATGGAGCTATCAAAGTCCATGGAGGAGATGAATCTGCAGGAAACCAAGATTAATAAGTTGAGAAGGGAGGTTGAAAATCTCTAGGAACTCAAGTCTTATTTCCAGATAAGATACAATGTTGAGAGACAAGCAGTAGAGAAGCTTAAGCAGGAAATACAATAGCTCCAGAAACAAACAGTGGCAGGAAAGACATTAGTTGAGGCTAAGGAAAATATCTGGACAGACATATCCAATTCCATAAATGAGATTTGACCCATGGTGCAAATCATGTTTGAACAACATGATATGGTGTTGAAGAGCAGGCAGGCCATTGACAAGATAAGAAAAGAACTGGATGAAATGCCCTCGGCAGCCAATGCGATCATCAAGTTTTTGAACTCAAAAACCAAAGAAGAGCTGGAAGAACTGAAAGTCGAAGACAGAACATAGACTATCCTCGAAGTAAAAAGAGTGTTGACTAAAAAGGGATTAATGTTGCAGTTGGAGGAAAAGGCTTAGAACATGGACATTGGAGTTCAGATATTTTTTAGCAAGATTGAAGCCTTACAGAAAAAGGGTCTTCCTGATCTACGTGTCCTAAATGATAAATTAATGACTTTGTCTGATTACAAGCAAAATATCGCCACCATGGCCAAAGACAGTTCCAAGTTTTCAGGGATACATAGAAACATCACGGGCAAAGCGTTCTTGGAGACTCTGCAGCATGACCTCAACATACAGCATGAAATCAAGTACATTTTCCTCGTCAAGCCAACTTTTGCTAAATACACCGAGATGGATGAAGTCTACTGCCAGCTATTGAAAGTAACCATCCCAAGCACACAAAGATGGGATGAGTTGTGCGAATTGATTGAGTAAAGGTAAAGCCTCGTCCACCTCAGCGTCCAACACAGTTAAATTCATCTGAATGACTCACCAATGGTCTTCCCTGAAATCAACATGAGAGATTCGACACATCATCATCAGTTACTACATTTCTACATCTTGTTATCTAGTTAGTTAGACTCAGACTCTATCATGTCTTGATCATTAATGACAGGGTCGTTTGTAACTTTTATTATAAATATTTCCAACTTAGAAGTATTGAGGGTTGTTGATATTTACGCCCAAGAAATCTCTAATCACTGTAATTTTTATCAAGAGGTTATCCCAGTAATACAAAGAGAAGTTCCACAGGATTCCTGCATGCTAATTGTTGGTGAAGTTTTCTCAGTCTACGTAAAAGTTTTTCCTTCTCAGTTATCATATTGTCTTTCTAAATCTAATCTTTAAAAGAAGTTAAAGTTGCAGAATTTGCCATTGTGTACTCTATTCTTAATCTTTTATAGATTTAAATGTTTTCTTTTGATTTTATAACAAAGAAATTCTTAAATGTTTTTTTTTTTAATTGATATCTCACCTTTTTCAACAATACACCATTTTATTCCTAAATAATCTAGCATTAGCACTATCTCTCCCTGTAAAATGAATCTCATAAAATCTGTCTTTAACCTCTATCTTTTTAAAATAGACCCCATAGCCCAATGGAAGCATAAGTAATGTTCAACCATTTCATTTAAAAACAATACAAACAACTTAGTTATATTCTTTCTAACTAGCCTAAAATATTGAAAATCCAAACAAATCTAAAACTCACAGAGAGATCCTTGTCTGAAACTGGTAGGGCTAGCTCCCAGTTTCGAAGCGATTGGTTAAGGTTACCTCTGATAGATTTCTTCTTAACTCACAACAACCTTTGGGAATTTACAGAGTGATAACAATGATGACATAAATGCCACAGAAGATTCTTCTTATCAAGGAATCGACGATAATATAATGGTCAAGCTACAGCATAAGTATAATTTAAGGCCTAGAATTAAAAATATAGCAACTTCCCAACTGAAGAAAATATTGAGGAGAGGTGAAACATATGAGCCAGATCCAGAACGGACTGAAGAATAGACTGCTAAAATAAAAGGAGTTGACTCACAGAATGCCAAAACAAAAATAGTTGAGATACAAACTGTTAAAACAAAGAAGCTGAAACACAGACTGTAGAAATAAAAACAGCTGAAAAGAAAGCAACACAAGCCAACAAGTCAGAAAAAAATGAGATAGATATCCAAACCATAGAGATTGATAAGACAACAGGAGGTTTCAACCTAGAAAATGAGATTAATAAAATCAAGATCTCGGTACCTCTAGTTGAACTGGTGAAAAATCCTACATACAGAAAGCAAATTGCCAAAATGATATATTTTTGAAATATGAAAAGTTAGGCTGACATTATAAATTTGGAAGATGATAAACCGAATATAATTTTTGGTCCTCATTTTGAAGGTGCCAGAGATATTGTCGCTCCTTTCTACATTACACCAACTGTGCATGATCATCTGCTCCATAATTGTATGTTAGATTCTGGAGCTTTCTACAATGTGATGCCCAAAGCTATTATGGATAGACTTGGTCTCGAAATTACCAGACCATACAAAGATCTATATTCCTTTGATTCGAGAAAAGTAAAATGTGTGGGCATGATTAAATATTTAGTGGTAAATCTTGTGCAGATTCCAGTAAAAAGTGTGCCGATGGATGTGGTTGTTGTTGATATTCCCCCAAAGTATGGCATGCTGTTATCTAGGTCTTGGGGCGCCAAGCTTGAAGGATCCCTCCAACTCGACATGATGTACGCTACAATCCAGATCTTCGACGGACAATTCACACATCTGTACAGAGAAGCAAGGCTAGCATATACAATAAGTGATCCACATAATCCAAATAATTACCCTGTCTATGTCGCATATCAGGATTTATGAAATTGAATTTTATCAATTGATGATGATATCGATGAATGTATAGAAAAAAGTTATACAGAAAAAAAAAAAAACAGAAAAGACAAATAAAAATGTATATAATACGGGAATTTGGAAAATGTATTTCGATGGTGCTTCGTCATGTGAAGGAGCAGGAGATGGAGTGCTTTTTGTGGCACCTGGAGACGAGTTTTTTTATCCCTTTATCTTATAGGTTATAGTGGGACATCGATTACACCAATAATGTGTGCGAATACGAAGCCCTGGTCTTAGGATTAGAGGCTGCAAGGAAGTTGAATATTAAAAACTTGGAAATTTATGGCGATGAGAAATTAATTGTAAAACAGATAAATCGGCAGTACCAAGCCAAACACCCAAGGTTGAGGTCTTACAGAAATTGTGCCTTGGATCTGATTGAAATTTTTTTCTTGTTGGTTAATGTTCATTACATCCCTACAACAGAAAATCAATGGGCAGATTCATTGGCCAAAGCAAATTCAACGTTTGTACCTCCTACTGTTTTCAAATTGAAGTATCACATAGAAATGAGGCACAGACCTTCAATACCGAACAATATACAACATTGGCAGGTGTTTGAAGATGATGAACAAATCAGAAAATTCTTAGAAATGGTGGATGACTTCGCTGAAACACATATTGACCAATAAAATTAGAATGAACCATCTTGGATCATGCAGGAAGGAGAAGACCCCCAGGAGTTCCAAGTTAAGATCGCCAATCATTGCATGATAGTGATAAAAAATAATTAGATCCCTAAAGGTCTAATCCCTTTGGAGAGAATATTTGATCATGATGACATTCCATTAAAGTCTACCTTACAGACTCAGCCTGAAGAAGTGGAAGATTGTGATATAGGCACCAAGGAAACTCCTAAGCTGGTAAAAATATCTAAATACCTTCCCCCTGAAATGAAAAGAAAATATGCGGAGTTACTCAAGAAATATAAGGATGTTTTTTCCTGGTCTTACGATGAACTAAGAACTTATGATACCACTGTGATCAAACACAAGATTCTTCTAAAGAAGGGTGTTAAACCGTTCAGGCAAAATCTCAGACAGATAAATACTATAATACTACCTGTGATTGAAAGGGATGTAAAAAAAATTTTGGACGCTAAAATCATCGTACCACTCAGGTATTCTAAGTGGGTAGCCAACCTAGTCCCAGTCAAGAAGAAAAGTGGCAAAATCAGACTGTGTGTGGATTTCAGAAATTTAAATAAATCATCCCTCAAAGATAATTATCCATTACCTAAAATGGATCATGTATTGGAAAAAGTGGTGGGGGAAAATAGAATGTCTATGATTGATGAATTTTCGGTCTATAATTAAATCACAGTCCACGAGGATGATAAAGAAAAAAACTGTGTTTACCACCCCATGGGGTACCTTTATGTATGATAAAATGCCATTTGGTCTAATGAACGCATGTGCCACCTTCCAGGAAGCTATGGACATCGCCTTTGTTGTTGAAAGAGATAAGTTTGTTGTCATTTATCTTGATGATCTATCTGTATTTTCTAAATCTGATGTAGAGTATCTAATACACCTCAAACAGACATTCGAGAAATGTAGCAAATTTGGTTTGTCTTTAAATCCCAAGAAATCTCACTTTGCAATGAAGGAAGGTAAACTCTTGGGCCACATTGTATCTCGAGATGGAATTAAAATCGACCTGAAAAGGGTTGAAGCTATAGATACTATCAATATTCCTAGAAATAGAAAAGAAATTCAGTCATTTTTAGGAAAGATCAATTTTTTAAGAATATTTATCCCAAACTTCATTGAAATCGTGAAATTGATTACATATATTCTTAAAAAGGACAACAAGGTTAAATGGACAACCGAATCCAAAGCATCGTTTGAACGCATCAAGAAGGTCATAGGTGAAGCACCAGTGTTGTCAAGCCCAAATTATCTAAAGGAATTCTTAATTCTCTCATTCGCATCTGAACACACGATTGTTGCAATACTCCTATAGAAGAACGAAGAAGGGTTCAAACAACCAATAGCATTCTTCAACAAAACCCTTAGAGACACAGAGTTGAAATACGATATAATGGAAAAGCAGGCATATGCGATGGTGAAGGCCTTAAAATATTTCAGGACCTATGTATTACATTCTAAAGTGATTTCATATGTACCCACCAATTCTGTTAAAGATATACTGGTGCAACCTGATATTGACAGAAATAGGGGCTGATGGATTGCTAAATTTGAAGAATTTGATCTGGAGGTGAAACCAACAAATCTCGTCAAAGAACATGGTTTGGCTAAGCTACTAGCCAAATCTAATTTCAAAGTGCTCAGAATAAATAGCCTATAAGAGTGCGAAGAATTTCTGGACACAGACAAATTCGACGATCAAATACCTACAACTCAAATAGAGGAGAAGTTCTCTTCTTCAGCATAAAGATATAGTCTTACCTTCTGACTCTGCAATGCCCAAAAGATATAAATCCTTCTAAATCCAGAATGTTGAAATTGCACACAGTAAAATATTGTATTGTGGATAACAAATTGTATTGGATGGATCCTTTGGGATTTTTACTAAGTTTCTTGGTAGAATCTGAAACAAAAAGAGTCATAAATTAATTTCACGAAGGAGTGTGTGGAGGACATCACACATGGAGAGATACGGCCTATAAAATACTGAGAGCAAGATATTATTGGCCTAAATTGTTCATTGATGTAAGTGATAAAGTCAGAGCCTGTAACCCCTGCCAATTATTTTCAGGCAAACAAAAGCTTCCCACATTACCTTTGGTACTAGTTAATACAAAAGCCTCGTTTCAACAATGGGGGATAGATTTTATTGGTGAAATCAATCCACCCTCTAGCGTGCAACACAAATGGATCCTGACTGCTACAAATTATTTCACCAAATGGGTAGAAGCTATTACGATAAAAAACGTTACGGATTCGGTGGTGATAAATTTCTTGGAGGAAAACATTTTATCTAGATTTGGCTGTCCTCGGAAGATAGTTACAGATAATGCACAGACATTCAAATCCATGGCAATGGTCAGTTTTTGCCAAAAGTACAATATTGTATTGGGCCATTCCACGATGTACTATTCTCAAGGCAACGAATTAGTTGAATCATCAAATAAAATCTTCATCACCATAATTAAGAAAGTGCTGAACGAAAATAAGAAAGCCTGACATGTGCATTTGAAATATGATTTGTGGTCAAATCGAATAGGCACCAAGAAGTCGATCGAGATGTCCCCGTTTCACATGGTGTATGGGACTGATGTGGTACTACACCTGGCTCTGCCTATAATTAAACTTTGGCAAGACAAAAAGGAAGAGACAGACCATGTTACCAAAAGAATAAATCAACTGATCGAAGCCTAACAGAATAGGGATGAAGTAGATGAGAAACTTCAGAACTATCAGGATAACATGAAAGCCCTATTTGACCAAAAAGCTAAAGATAGGGATTTTATCCCTGGTGACCTGGTTTTAAAGTGGGATGAAAGTAAAGAATACTCAACAAAGAACGACAAATTCGACCATATATGGTGTGGAACGTTTAAAGTCACAGTTGTTGAAGGATAAAACTCGTTTCTGCTAGAAAATATGGATGGTAAAATCCTCAACGCCCCTATCAACAGGCGTTACCTGAAGAATTTTATGCAATGATCAGTTTCGAAACTCTCACTGTACATACCTGTTTGTTTTCTTAGTTTTGATGTATGATTTTTCACTTTTTCGGTAAGTTTTACTTCCACTGTAAATAAAACCAGGTTAGTTGATTGCATAAAAACAAAAAATATAAAAATAAGTAACACACAGAGTTTTGGTTTGTGTAAGTTCCCGACGTTATTCATATAGCTGTCATGCAGGATACTTGCCGATAGCCAAGAGACAAGAGACTGCAAGAATCGACCTTTACGCATCAGAATAGTGACTTTCTCTTGAAACAGGTGACACATAAATAGTTTACTTGGTTGAAAATATAAGAGTAAATCTAAGGTATAAGCTTCTACCCTGTTTGGATTTTCAAACAAGTATCACTTAGTATGACATAGGTCTCATATGTACAATTATCATCACCTAATCTATAACCAGAGAAATGGAAATTAAGTTTTAATTGTCAAGAGTTTTCTCTGCATGAAATAAAAAACGAAATAAAACTTGTAATAAAAAATGAGCAATATGAAGACCTAAAAGAAAAAGTTTCAAGAATCGAGTACAAAATTTGCACAGGAGTGACCGTACTTAAAACAGAACATATGAAATCCTCATTCTTTTCCCCTACCTATTTTCAAAAGTTGTATTTTCGTGTGGTTCTTGATATCATCCCATGGTCTTCATAGAGGAAAAAGGGTCTCACCTTAGCTTTGAAGACTGATAAAAAAATCTTAAAAAACAAGAATAGGTAAAAAATTTCTTATGATTCCTCTGACTTTAACTGAACAAAAGTATGTCTAGGCTAATCTTGACTCTCTTATCCCTTCTAACATGTTTAAGATGATTAGTTTCGCTCAAGGAAAGTCCCTGGAAAATAAAAAATCCCCATGGAAATATCCCTGTAGGCAAAGGTGTTTTGAAGGTCAAAGGAGGATTAATCCAGAGTAATCAAAGTGAGTTAGCAGACCTCTGTTGCTAAATTATAAGTAGATATCATCCCTGGTATATTGTATACAAATTGATTTCCCCCACTTCATGTTTTAAAAAATTATAAGACAGATGGTGAAAGGAAATTCATTAAATTATTGCCCCCATCTAGTCTAAAAAAGAGTCATATGCAAGGAAATTCATTAAATGATTGCCCTCATCTTAGTATTTAAATGCAAAATTACTAATTGAAGTGGTGAAAGGAAATTGAATGTGGGAAATTAGATAACTTCATCGGGGTACTGAACGGGCTCGCTGGCAGTGAAGCAATGTCTACGATATCTGCAAGGTTGTTATACATGAATTACAATGTACTCTGGTAACTAGTTCTTTTTCGACTAGATTTATATTCTAAGCTAACACGGGACTCCCTGACTAAAAAAAATGAAATCACCTTACCTTAATGCGAACAAAATCGAATAGAGCCTGCTAGAACGATTAAGGTTGTTTTGATTATATTAAGAAAATCTGAAGTTAGTTTCAAGAAAGAGGAGCCATTGATAAGCCTAAACTCGAGATCAATGAATGAAGAAGTTTTGAAAGTTTTCAAAGATAAGGATGAAATCTTAAGTCCTTCTGTGTGCCCTCTTTCTGAACGTGTTTCACAAAAATGCGATAATGATTCCATTTAACCAATAAAGACACTTGGTCTACTATTCTTCTCGTCCCACAGGGAGACGAGATCCCTAGATGGAGCCTATGTTGAAGCATATATATTTTTTAAACTTTAGACTTAAATATGTTTAATTCTCGTTAAATAAAGACAAATGCACACTTGGATATCACCATTGATGAGGTATTCCTCTGATACAATGATCCTAATTTCTTAAAAGTTATGGAGCTACCCACTAGTTAAAGGGGCAAATCGCTAAAAACATCCTTCAAATTATCGGGTTTCGAGGTTTCACAGACCTAACAATCCAACATATAAAGAGTCTCAATGTCCCAACATGTGAAATCGTGAAACTACGATAAGTTTTAATCCATGTTAATTAAGGCATTAAAAGTGATTAGTACTAATTAATCACATCGCAACTTTGCGATTCGGGGATCCTACCTGGAGCGACCACCAAAGTCCCGATATACGAAATTGTGAAACTAGCTTAAATTAAACTGAGTTAATTAAACGATTAATAATGATTAACGATAATTAAATCATATCACAGTTTCACATTTCGGGAATCCTGTCTTGAACGACAACTCTAAATCCCGATACCCGAAGTCGTGAAACCGTTAATTAATCATGATTAATTAAAAGGTTAAACTCGATTAATATTAATTGATCAAATCAAGATTTCGTGATTCGGGGATCATAACTTGAAATGAAATGAGATCGCCCGGGACTCAAAACCATGAAATGGATTAAGGTTAAACATGATTAATTAACAGGATAAAAATTGATTTATTAACACCTTAAATAGTCTCATCTCCTGTAAAGTTTACGTTGATTTGAAATGCAGGTAAATTCAAATGATCTCTATGATTTTCCTAGATCACGAAATATTGACCATTAATAACATTAATAGTTGATTTAGGGAAATGATTTCAAATAAGATCTTTCTTTATCACCCAAATCTTTTGAATAAAGGAATTAAATGCGTTGTCAGAAAATGTCTACGCAGATTGATACGCTGAAGGAAAACACTATTTTTCATTTTCTGAATTACATTCTCGTTTTCACAGATCTTTCTTAACGAGATTCTTCGTCTTGTGCATTGTCTGTGACAAATAGCAGGTTTTCTTTTTAAGAACTGCTACCATGCTGCCACGAAAAGCAGCTAAAGTGACTAGTGAGGGTTCAGGCTAGAGTTCAGAGGTTATCTCTGATACCTCACCCATAAGTGTAAACACAGTTAAAAGCTGGACAAATGTATTCAACATCCTACAGTAAGAACTGGTAAACTTCCCTGATGATTCAAGCGACAACTAAAAGGAAGGCTTATCTATCAAATACAAGACTATTTCTCAGACAGAGATGCATAAGATAGCAACAAGGTCGAGTCTTTTACCCTACAATGACATGATTAAATGGGCACTAGATCATGTGGATATCCCAACTAGAACTATTTTCAATTCTCAGAAGGTATCCGTTGGGTCATTTCGGTCGGAACACATACAGGTGATGTATAAGCTGTCGTCAACATCAAACTTCATTTACAATACCAGTTTTCTAGAGAATTTTAGCAAGAAGGAGTGTGATCAATATGAAAAAAATATTTCAAATTTGATCAAGGACTGGTGCTCACGCCCTGAAAAGTTCAGAGCTGATTCTCACGGTATATACTCAATCTCATCATTGCAACCACAGTTCATGTATATAGCTATGATGATGTGCAGAGTTTATGGAAAAGAGAACACAACCCATTTATTTCTACCATGGGTACCCATTATACACAGTGATAGAAGGTTATTCTTTCGACTGGGCCAAGATATTGTCGGACAGTTAGGCTAGTGAAATTACAGAATACCAGGCGAAGAAATCCAAGGGGCAATCATATTCATTTTTCATGTTATCTCATATTATGGATTCCATTTGTTTCATGATGCCTTTCCCGATGATGGGCTGGATCTAGACTCCAGATAGCGCAAAACAAATTTATATTTATCATTCAAAACTCTGGGAAGACAAGGCGAACGATTTATTTTATGAAATCTGTAATTGGGTAGCGGTGCTGATGCACATTACTATTTTTGGTCACCCCCCTCCTAGAATTTCAGATACAGTTGTGGCTAACCTCGATAAAGTGGAAGACTAGTATATCGAGGAGCACTTCTCTTACATCAGAGTTTTCGGTTATTCAATTTCACCATACGCTTTACCGAAACTTTTACCAAACCAACTGGTGTGCCGTGAGCTCGCATGAAAAACTTCACTCGACAGGATTAGCAAAGAACTCAAATCCATGCAGAAAAAGGTATGGCCATGTTTTTCCTTACATATGGTGTATTTTCTTTATTGGATTTCGGCCACTCCAGAGTGGAAGCTGGGACATTAGAAGAAATAAAACTAGTTAATATTGAATTTAAGAAGCACGAACCGCAAAAGGTTGTGGGTAACCATATGGATAGTTGCAATCTTAAAAAGTATGAACATGAAGAATCCCCTCAGGACAAAGTGTTCTGAGGGGTGAGATCTTACCAAGAAGTTATGAGCTGAGTTCGAGCCCTATCACCTAATAAAATGGTTGATTTTTACAACTTCCAAAAACACCAAAGGAGTAGTCTTCCAAAAGTATTACAAGGGGAAAACCCAATGTCTCCTACTACACAGCAGACAGAGACCCAAAATCCAGAAGTCGGAAGCTCTAGAAAACAAGAAGCCCCAAAAAACTCAGAGAAGTCTGAGATATTGACTCAGAAAAAGGATATCCTAGTGATAGAGGTATCTGATGACCAGGCCAAAGATCAACTAGAGACATTAATAAAGCAAGGAGAATATAGGTCACTGTCTTCACCAGATAAATAAATTACAGATGAAACCATAAAACAGTTATCCACAGAAATCGAAAACCCCATTCAGATTGTCACGCCCTTACAGTCCACTAGAGGAAACCCCAATGTAGAGGTAATACTCATAGGAGATCTCACGCCCATACCTATTAAAGAGATACCTCCCTTCAATTTCTTTTTTAGTAAGAAAAGGAAAGCTATGGTGAAGAAAGAAATGCACCAGAAAGAGGGTGCAACGGCCAAAAAACATAGAGTATTATTGGATGGAAAGAATTTGGAAGATGAAGATTTTTCTACAGAGGTAGCCAACTCTTTGGGAGATTTTACAAAAGATAACCTATTCTCAGCCGATAATCTGAAGTAAAGACTGAACTAGAGGAATCAGATGATAAGTCAGTTGCAAAATCAAATAAGGAATACAGAAAATAATGTTAGAGAAGAAGTCAATAAAGGAATGGAACAGGGTAGAGATATTGATAAACAAGAAATCCAACTGCTCAAGTCCAATCTTGACGAGATGCATAAGAAGGTGCAAGTGAGTGAAAGACAGACTATCGAGCAAGATGAGTTGATAAAAAACTTACAAGACAAGGTCAGTTCCACTGAGAAAATGGTCATGGATATAACACTATTTCAAGATCAAGCATTGGAGGTGCTAAAGAAACTGGAAATATTTCAACAGAGCTTGCTTTCTAAAGTAACAATTGTCCAAAATCATTCTTAGGTGATGGATGAAGCATTAAGTAATATTGTTTTAAGAGAGAGAGGCTATCGTTGCCCGAACTACCTTCCAAGAAGCGGTTATATCATCAGCAAAAGAAGGAAGAGCTATGGCATCTGGGTTGTCCATTTCAGATCAAACCAGAGGTGATATTATAATAAAGACTTGGGAGTCAAACATAGTCAAAGGTAGAAAAATAGATAAGGAATTGAAAGAATCTTGTGAAGAATTTTTTTGTTCACTTAACAAAGAATTATTAGGCTTCGATAAAGAAGATAGTTTTGGAACACAGGTTCAGATTAATATAGCCAAACATCAGCTGGACATTAAAACAAATATGGAAGAAGCCCAAGCTGAAATATCACAGATAAAACAGGTCGATATTGATCAAATAGATAGATGGCTAGTGAAGCCTAATCTACAACTTCAGTCTATTATTTCAGAGGATAGACGAATAGAAGAGATATTGCCTCAACTGGAAAAGAAGTTATACTTTTTTTAGGCTAATAACTTAACAGGGTCTTCTAGGCTGGTAGCCGAATTTGTGGGCAGGTGCATCAAATGTATCGAGCAGGGAAAAGGTAGTACTTCTGGAAACAAATGAATACAATCTGTGTACATTATCTATTTTGGAGCTAGAGGAAAGGAAAGGAAAACGTTCATGCCAGCATAAAGAGAAGATCAAAAAGATTGCAAATGAAGTGTTTTAGTTTCCATCTTTTGTAATTTTAATTATTCTGAAGTTAGAGGAATTCCAACCGTTTGAGGTTGAGAACTTTTGTATAAATGCATATTTCAAATAATAGACAAGGATTCTTCTTGCCGATTGTAATTGAGAAAGCTCTCCTCATCAAGAATTAATACAAGTGCAGACCATAGATTCCACATTTCGCCCCTTTGAGTTATGTGTTCTTCTGTCTTTCCACATTATAACATTTTTCATATATTTCCTTGATGAATGCCTGATCGCAATTTAGTACAACATCTACTGTGGTTACGTTTCACTTAGTTATATAATAGAAAACAAATTTTCCTCTGTATTTACTATTAGTAGATACATGACCTGTGAATTAATTAGATTGCTACATTTTAAGCTTCATTTAAAGGTTATATTATCTATTTTCTTCTTCTGTAACAAAGTAAGATTCTTTTGTATTTGATGCCTTTCTTTGTATAACACCTTTATGTTTTTCTCTCATTATATCCAATATTTTCAAATTTAACTCAGACACGAAAAACGACCTCTGAGCTGTCACACTATTAATTCAATTTAAAGAATTTTTCTCACATAACTGAGACAAAAAAAGAAAACTTTTAAACTTTCCTCATTTATTGATGCCTGACATTGTGCTTTGAGCCTTAAGTACAAACTCAAGAACAAAAATATCTTTTCTGTTCTTTTACTAAAAATCTGTGTGTAGTAAATATTGTACAAGGTTAAAATCTACACAAAGAGCCTCAACAAGGAGACATAGGGCTCTGACAACCACACTAGCAGGGGAAGAGAGGGTTTCTTCAAAAATAATTTTGTTGTGCGCAAGCCAGATCTTCCAACAAAAGAACTTTGGCAGGAGATCCATATTTGTTGGAATATAGACTTCCCTTGAAACGAACCTACATAGAAGAATTTCCATTTGTCAAAAAAAATTGTAGGGGAGCATGGCCACCTGATTCAACTATAAAGTTATTTTAAGGAAGGTTCCCATACTTATTTTTTGAAGGGGAAATGCAAGAAAAGATGGTTCAAAGTTTCTTGGGTCTTTTGACATAATGTGCATATGAAGGGACCTAGAAAACCCCATTTTTGAATATTTTCCCTAGTCAACGACTTGTTATGAGCCAACGTCCAACAAAAAATATCCACCTTTGGAAACCCTTTTCTGCACCAGACATTTCTCCACTTTTTTTGAAGCGCGGTTAGATTAGAAGAGGTTAGGAGGTGTGCATATCCTTGCTTCATTGTGTATCCATGATTACCACATTCTTTAGAATTTGAATTGCTAATGTGAATTGGGGCACATCCTTTGAGCTTAATTTGGAGGAGAAGACCTGCCTTTTGAAGGGGATTCAAGAGAGGGGCCAAGGACAATCCCACTGAGGCACCATAAGAGGGATTTCATTCCAAGATGTCATGCATAGTATTTTTTCCTTGCGCTTTCAACAAATTTATAATAGAGCCAAGTTCAGGATCCTAGTGAAGAGGTGGGTTGCCAACTATCCTATCTGAGTGAAAAGAGATGCTCTTCCCATTTCCTTGGATCTAGGTAAGATAACTTTGAATAAAGGGAAAGGAAGCTTGAAGGAGAAACAAAATAGGAGAGCCAACCTGATTAGCAACAAGATCATCTAGACTTCACAACCGGTCCTAAAAGAGATATTTGTTGATAAGGAACTTTTTCCACCAGTCTTTTTTTTCCCATGACCAATCTCCACAATATTTTATCTCCTAGAAATAAATTGATGACACATAGGTCTTTAATTCATAGTCCTCCATTTCTTAGGGGAGTTCGCACAATCTCCCACTGAACCAGATGCAATTTTTTTTTTTGAGCATCCCCATTGCCATCGAAATTTTCTAATTTCTTGCACTATGCCCTGTTTGATTGAGATTGGTGCCATCAGGGTAGAAAATTGAAATACATGGAGAGAAAAGAGAATAGAATTAACCAATATCAATTGTCCTGCCAGATTGGGCCAATGTGATCCCCATATTAAAAATTCCCTTTTTATCTTCCCCAGAATAAGTGTCCAAGAGTAACAAGTAAGGGATTTAAGACTGGTAGGGATTCCCAAATAATTGAAAGACTTCCAATTATTTTCATGGTCAAATTGAAAAATATTCATGAGCATAGCTAATATACCTGGGCTTACATTCCAAGCATACAAATTGATTTTGTATTGTTAATCAGACCCCCTGAGGCACTGGTGAAAATCTCAAATACCTCCTTGAACCTTCTACCCATGATTGTGGAAGCTCCCCCAAGGAAAATAGTATCTTCAATGAACGGGGAGTGGTTCAATATTCTTTCTCCATGACCTATTTTGATCCCTGAGATTTTTTTGGATATTGTTTCCTTCTCTTGTTTCCTACTCAGTGTATCCACCATTATGAAATACAAAATGGGAGAGAGGGGACAACCTTGTCTTAAACCCATGGATAATTTGAAGAACTCTGTGGGCCTTCCATTCACTAGGGGGTCTATCCAAGGATGTTTTATACAAGCTGCAATTCAGGGGATTGGACTTACATCAAATCCAAATCATTTAAGCACTGCCAACAAAAATCTATTCCTTACTATGTCAAAAGCGTTGGCCATGTCAATTTTAATCTCCATTCCCCTTTCCCCACACTGCTAGATGGAATGAATTGATTTTTGGACCAAAAGTATATTGTGCAACATCTGTCTATTTTCAAAAAAACCTTCTCGATTTGGAGAGATTGTGGAGGGAAGGAAAGGCTTCAATCTATTGGCGATGATTTTAGACATTATTTTGTAGGAAACATTACAGAGGGAGATGGGATGAAATATGGAAAAGGAGGAAGGGTTGGATTCCTTAGGAACTAAGGAAAAGAATGTTGAGTTCGTGGATCCCCCAATATTGATTTCTTTTTTAGTATACTGAACCATTATGAGGAGATATGCTTTTTTTAATTTGCCAACATTTTTTTATAAAAGTGGGATAAAAACCCATCGGGCTCTAGTTCCTTGTCTCCTTCCATTTGATTATTGGCTTCCCAATATTACTTCTCTGATACTTGCCTGGATAGGACCATATAAATTTTGGGGTTGAAAATTGATGGGATGTTAGAGAGAAATTCCTATGTTGCATCTAAGTTTTAATTGTGATCTTCAGTGTACAATTTTTCATAATTCTCTTTAGTTGCTTTTTTAATGAGCTCAAAGTCAGAAATGGTTTCTCCCTCGTCCTTTTTTGTCTCTTTCACCCTATTCTTTCATAGACAAGCTTTGGCTTGCCTATGGAATAATTTAGTGTTCCTATCTCTAAGTTTTAGCCATAGGATCCTTGATTCCACTCTACATTTCATTTCCTCATTATGGAGGGATTTTTGCAACTTTTGGAATGAGTTTCTTTCCTCTTGAAGAAGATCTCTAGTAACCGATTCTTCTTCCATTTTACTCCTAATGTACTCCAATTGGGTTGTAATGATCCAAGATACATTTTCATATTGGGAGGCCTGTGATTTAATCGAATCCTTGAGATTTTTCTTGAGAAGCTTCAATGTTTTCTCCCAGATTTGAATGGGAGAGCTAGGGATCCAACGATTCCAATATTTTGAAATCAAATCCATAAAGTCTTGATGCTAGAACCAAATGGGATTATAATATAAAGGGATGGGGCCAAGGTTCTATTGGGGGTCTAAGGAAAGGGAAATTGGTCTATAGTCTGACACAACCCAAGGAAGAATCAAAGAAGAAGGGATTAGATCATCCTCAAGAATGGAGTTGGCAATAAGAAATCTATCAAGCCTGGAGGAGATATGATCAACCCCTGGTTGCTTTTTATTCCATGTTTATTTTCCTTTAGCAGGATGAACATTAGTCATATCCATATCAATGATGAAATTCTCCATTTTCTCTTTGAAGAGGTCTCTGACCCGAGATCCACCTCTTTTTTCTTGCGTGAAAATGGTGGTGTTGAAATCCCATGAGACAATAATCCTTGGCACGGGGAGACTATCCTTGAGATGAAATAAGGAGGACCAACAATCCATTTTTTCCAAATTCAATTTGGGTATATAAATATTAAGGATAAGATAAAGATTACCTGAAGAGACCTGTCGCAGCATGACAACAATCCAATGTTGAGAACTTTGCCAATTCTCCAAGGTGAAAAATCTCGGATCCCACAGTGTACTGATTCCTCCAGATGCATGTGTGGAGCTAACCACCATGCTATTATTATAATACCATATTTGACCACTTATCTGAAGGAAATTCTCTTACTTCATTTTTGTCTCCTCGAGCAAGAGGATATGGGGCGTTTATTGCCTAACCAGGTCCCATACCTGAGTTCTCCTATCTAGATTCATGTTGATCTAAAAGGTTGCTTTACAATCTTGGGGTCAACTTCACAAGGATATGAATTCCATTGCATTTTTAGAGAGGTGATACTCCTCTTGTTCTTATGATTCCAAGAAAATAAAATGAAACAAAACAAAATTCTAAGAAGGACGAGACTTAATATTTACATTCACATTCAAGGAAAACAACACCTAAGATTTTGAGACCAAGCATATTTTAAAAGAGACTCACATGTACAATATTTGCAATGTGAACAGATAATATGCATATAGAATATAAAGGACTGATATATCCATCACAACATTCATTAGAACATTTAACAATACCACAAATAGAGAGAATAGGGATTGAACTGAAAATAAAAGAGAGCTTTAAATTGTTATTCCATAAAGTGCCAAAAATATTATGATAGATGAAACATTTGGTAAATCATTCTTCTGATCAAGTCTTTGGGAATACAATAATGTAATATCCCGAGTAGCTCTCTTGGAGTCTCAAAAATAATAATGAGTCTTTAAATACAAAAGCAAATGTCTTTAAAGAAAGTAAAAATGCATTCGCCCTTCAAAGAGGATTGGGATTGGATCTTGTGTAACATAAAATGAAAATGCCCAGAAGATGAAAGAAGGACAACCAAGAATAATCCTAAATCCCACGGAATACCGAGAAAATAAAGGCAAGATGACAAATGATTGTAGCAGAAAATGGATTGAGGAAAAACTGAAAGGATAGAGTTTATGTTCGACTCACTGTAATGGAAAAATATCTCCTTTAATTGCTTGCAACTAGATCCTTTATAGGTACATGTTGTGGTTGAGGTGGCATAACTAATCTGACTGTTTCTTGATTTTTTGGTTCAGTAATTTTGATTAATTCCTTGTTCAACCATTCCTCAATGTATTCTCTTAAAGGTGCCATAATAATTTCATGTTTAGTTTTAATCTCAAACAATTTAATTTCGAATTCCATCATATCTAGCTCTGATTGATGCAATGTGTCTTCCACTTTATCATTTCAATTGATATACTGAACTAACCATCTTTCAACTTCATCCTCAGAAAATTATATGGTTTCTATAAATTTGTTAGCCCAAGCAACTTTTAGTGCTTTAAGTTGCCTCATTAAAGATTCTTTGGTTAATATAATGGTATCCATCAATAAATTAGGACCATCTAATTCCTCGGTAAGATTAACAAGTTTAAGAAACAGATCACTCTTTTCATTCCTTAGGGCTTCGATTTCATTTATCATTTCTCTTAACTCTTTAATTATACTTAACCAACATGCATTAATCTACTTCATATGATAAGGTGAAGGAAGTTTTTGTTCCTTTCTCCGGGATTCATTTAAACTTGAGACTTTGGCAGAAAATGTGTTTACAAGTTCCTTGAAAATCCTTCATAATTTTCCAAATCTTTCTGCAGATATTCTTTAAAATTCTCTATTCTAGAGGAAGAACTAGCAATACTTTGGGCAATCTCCCAAATTTCCTGAATTATATCAACCCTTTTTTGTATTCCATCACCAACATATTTTCTTACGACCTACAATAAACTTGATGAACCTTTGTATTTTGTACTGCTTTCAGGGATCTCCTGCAATTCAAGTATAGGTTGCATAGAACTTAAAGGTTCTAGAAACAATGGTGTTGGTACTAAAGAAAATTCTAATTCTTTTACCCTTTTCTTTAGTTCCAAAATCTCTCTTTTCATTTTGTAAATTGATTGTTTTAATGCATCTCTAGTAGCTCCATGAAAGTCTACAATTTTAGATGGTGCTACTCCATCCAAGTCAATCGAAGATTTCCATTGTTCAGATGATTTCTTTTTCATGGTATTAAATTTTTCTAACAATAAGTTTTTGGTTTCATGATTGTAAGCCGTGTGGTGCAGAGTGACAGATTCCCCTTCAAATATCTCAGAAACTTGTGTCATAATAGCTTCAACTATTTCTCTCATATCTAACAACCTTTGAGCAGACTAGTCAATTTCTTCAATGATCTTGTCCATGTCCATCACATAGGGACTTTCTTGGACTTCTGATGAGTTTATTTCCACTGATGATAAATTTATTTTTATTTTTATAGGAGTGTATGCAACATGTGTTTTCTCAAGGATTTTCCTCGGTGGATTTTTATCTCCACTATCATATGAGCCTCCACTTGGTGTTTTTATGGTATCAATTCCACTGGTTCTACTCTTCATTTTGGATGGAGTGCTTCTTTGAGACGTTGTCAGTGAGTTAAGGTTTTGGTTTGTTGTTTCTTTGTTGTATTGTTTGTGTACCTCATTTGTAATATTTACTTCTCCTGAATTGTTTGAATTTTGGAAGGACACTAGTTCCTGAAAATCCAAATTATCTCCACCACCTTCTTGAAATTGTTAAACTCCGATGAACTGTGAAGAATACCCCACTAACTACATATGTGTAGTGAATTTGTTATCTGGGTCAAAACCTTCAACAAGTTTTCCTTCCTTCAAACCCATCTGTTCATGATGTCCTGCCAAGTAATTTAGGTGAGTTATATGTTTAACAATGCAATCCCCAATTTTCCATGGTAGGGGTATAAATTGTCTTTTCCTTTTGTCATGGAAGAAACGGGCCCAAGTTTTGTATTGCCTGCATACTTCTCCAACACAGATTTGATTTGATATATAAAATGGTAAAAGGAAAGGTTTCTCCTTACTACCAAATATTTTGATTACAATGAATTCTTCAGACAACTCATAAATCTGTTTTCCAGTGAGGAAGGAAGTTGCCTCTAAAAATAGCCTTGATGTGCTCTATCCAAATATTAACCTTTTGAAATCTAAGATGAAATTGTTGTGAATTGGGTAGAAATTGTGTAAGGATTTATGTCTATACAAAATTGAATACCATGAATAAATTGGTTCTAACTTAAAATCTACATGTTTTTCCTGAGGCAAATATTAAAAAACATGGCCATAATTAATGGCGAAAATGAGGTAAGAAGCCATATAGAATTTATGCGTCTTTCTGAGGTTAGTCAGTTGGAAATAAATTTCACTTGAGATGAGATAACCCCAATCGATGATATATTTTTCATGCAAGGCATAATGCATAACATATACAACATTTCTTGTTACAAACATAGCAGATTCCAAACCAAGAATGTGGGAAAATAGGCAAGCAAATTCTCTATACAGGTATTTTAACAAATTTATCTTGATTATAGAAGTATCAAGGTTACAGTTTGGATCTTTCAAATAGTTTCTCAACAGTTTGTTCCCTCCCTTATGATGCTTCAAAAATTCATCATCTTCCTCTCTCTTGAATCACATAGCTGGTGCAGGTAGTCGTAACATTTTGGAAAATGTTGAAGGAGCTAGAGAAATGGGTTGATGACCCTACATTGAATTATTCTTTGTTTAGAAACAATTTTATCTACACACCATTGAACAATCTCTTTCACATCAGTTACTTCCAGAACACATCCTACCAATGTTATTCCTGAGGTCTATATTAGGTTCGTCTTCTTCTCAATTGGAGGAAGAGACTTGTAGTGCGTGCATGCCCTGGACCACTAAAACTGTTGATCTTTGTGACCTAGTGTGTTCAATGTATATCCAAAAAATACTTCCTTCTTTTTACTTGACATTGTTTCTACTTTTTACAAAGGTAGCGCTATTATCGATACTTACAGGTTGGCATTTTTATTTTATTTAAATTCCACTGTGTACTGCTTTGGTAACTCAATCAATCGCAGATCATGATTTAAATGTCATCAGTTGTCATGGGACTTGGATTTATTGCGACCCTTAATCAATGCATTGTGCATTAATAATGAAATTATGCTTTTACGAGTGGTGGATGATGTGGAAGGAGTCATTAATTTGACGAGAAATGGTGATGTGATGGTATGATGGACATAAAGTGTTAAGTATGGAGGAATAAAATGTTGTATGGGAAATACTAAGAGTATAACACAGAGTTTCAGAGTTGTGAACATAAAATATTGTGAAACAATCTTCAGAAAATGGTGATAATGCCCACATTGAAATTGCCAATATGGTTAAGTGTTGGGAGAAATGTGGACTTGCAGACGTAAAGGCTTGTGAAATGATCTTCAAGAAAGGGTGATAATGCCCGCATTGAAATTGCCAATACGGTTAAGTGTTGGGAGAAATGTGGACTTGCAGACGTAAATGCTTGTGAAACGATCTTCGGGAAAGGGTGAAAATGCTCACATTGAAATTGCCAATATGGTTAAGTGTTGGGAGAAATGCAGACTTGTAGATGTGTAGAACTACTAGCAATGGAAAAGTGACAGGGAGTAAGGATATCCTTTCCATAATAAAAAATATGGCCAAGTATGAAAATAAGTGAAAAGTGGAAAGTGAATGCGGACCCGCAGACTTGCGGAGGTGGAGACTTACAAAAGAGTTAAGGGATGGTAAGTAGCTCCACATCCGCATCACTTGAAATTGAGTAAGTACCAAAAGAAAATGGAAGAGAAAACAAAGTAAAGTGTTTTGGTGAGTGCGGGGTTGTGGACCTGGGTAATTAAAAAAGAAATTAAGAATTGTTATGTAGCTCTGCATTTTCATTTTCGAAAAATGACTAAGTTCTTGGAAATTTTTTGACGTAAGAGAAAAGAGAAAAGTAGGCTAACAAAAGTGTAAAATAATTCCTAATAGTAACTACATAATAATACTATATTGGTAAAAAAAATGGATCAATAATTCCCCATGCCTCTGCAATTGCAAGAGGTGATTTAAATCATTCTGAAGATTGTGAATTCCCTTCCTTGGTGGGGATGGAACTACCCTACCATCTAGAGGTACAAGTCTTGAAGGTGTCATCTAAAGTGTTTTTCTTTCCCATATCATTTTCCTTATTGGTCTCCTCTTCCCTTTTTTGCGCATTGGGTTTTCTTCCAACTTTTTTGCTAGTTGGGGGAGGGATTTGAATAGATCCTGAATCTTCCTCCTCTTTTGAACTTTCCACAGTTTCCAAGTATTCATAGATCTTGGATTTTCCAGGATCTTCCTCTAGATCTTTAATTTATGGCCCTTCCAGATATTGATGCAATATTTCCAAAGCTGGGGGGATGTTCTCTTTTTCAT
>JASDQU010504333.1:12921-23172 GCA_032191745.1 Picea mariana | reverse complement strand
TCAAAAAATGCCCATTAACGGGGCCACCAAACACTTCTTCACCTCCCAAACTTTGCAGAATGAAGGTGTTCTCGTGTTGTACTTGAGTTATCATGAAAGGACCGGTCCACAAACAATTAAACTTGCCATGTTTGCCTTTATCTTGTCTGAGGGCGTCCCATTTAAGAACCCAGTCACCAACCTGAAAATCATCCACCTTTGCCTTTCTGTCAAAAGTGTCCTTGATCCTCTTTTGATGAGCCTTTGATTTGTCCACCAACTGTTCTCTGACCTGCTACAGTTCTACCAAGTCAAGCATTCTTCTTACTATATCATTTGATTTAGTTTGCTCTTCCTGAAAAAGTTTAGCCACTGGTAAAACTAGCTGAATAGGGAAAATGACATCAGTACCATAGACCAGTTTGAAGGGAGAAGTTCCTATGGATTTCTTATTAGTTACTCTATCTGCCCAAAGAGAAAACTTTAGTTTAGAATCCCAACTCTTTTGATTCTCCTCCAACATCTTTCTGATGATTCTAATTAGACTCTTATTGGACGGCTCTGCAAGGCCATTACCTTGAGGGTAGTAGGGGGTAGAATGTACCAATTGAATGCCCTTTGATTTACACATGTCAACCAATGCATCGGCTTTGAAAGCTGCTGCATTATCTGTTACTAGCCTTTTTGGGAAACCGAATCTGCTCAGAATGTTCTCATAAAGAAATTCCGTGATGACCTGATGAGTGGCATTCCTGGTGGGGATTGCCTCTATCCATTTTGTAAAATAATCAGTGGATACCAAGATCCATTTATGCTGACCACTAGATGAAGGATTAATATCGCCTATAAAATCTAAACCCCACTGCTAAAAAGGACCATTCACTACAATAGGTCTTAGGGGCAGATATTTTAGTTGTTGTTTTCCTATGAATCTTTGACATTTATCACAAGATTTCACAAAGGTTCACACATCTGAAAAAAGAAAAGGCCAATAGTACCCAGCCCTTAAGATCTTATGAGCTATGGTCTTCCAGTAATGGTGGCCTCCACAAATAATTGAATGAAATTGATGTATAACTTCAACTGACTCTTCTTTGTCTAAACATCTTAGTAGTAAACCAACAAGATCTTTCCAATACAAAAGATTATTATAAATGAAAAATTTGATAGCTCTGAGCTTAAGGGCTCGGGCTTGAGTCATGCTAAGTTCAGGAGGAACTTCCAAATTTTTTAGAAAATGAATAATACCTAAATACCACTCACATGAAAACAAATGCTCGGTCACCTGTTGGTTGTTATGTTGTCCTTCCGCTGCTACCTCTATCTACAAACTTGCTGAACTTTCCCCAATGAAATTTATGTCCAAAAGATCACAATTTTCTTCTGTCAAAAGCTTGGCAAAGCCTTGGCCTTTTTCCATCTTAGTGGGATTCACTTCTATGTCGAACTCGATTAGCTTTGCAATCCATTTAGCTCTCTTCCCATCAATATCAGGATGAGTCAAAATGTCCTTCACAAAGGATGAAGGAACATAGGCGATAACCTTTGCATGGAGGATATAAATTCTGAAATCTTTTAAAGACTTAATGAGAGCATAAGCTTGTTTTTCTATAGGATCATACCTTAGTTCAACGTCTCTGAGTGTTTTTCTGAAAAAGGGCACTGGGTGATCAAGACTTTCATCATCTTTTTGTAACAAGACTGTTGCCACCGTGTCATAGGAAGAAAAGGAAAAAATATAGAAGTTCTTGGTGTAATCCAGACTGATTAGAGTGGGGGATTCCATGATAGCTTGTTTGATGTCCTGAAATGAACTTCTTGCATTGTCTGTCCACTTTATCTTGAATCCCTTTTTTAGCATAGAAGTTATGTGTTTCACTAACTCAACGAAATTTGGAATAAATCTTTTGAAAAAATTTGTCTTACCAAGTAGAGATTGGATATCCTTCTTTGACCTTGGTATGGACAACCTCTGAATTGCATCCACCCGAGCTGGATCAATTTTCACACCTTCTGCTGAAATTATGTGGCCTAGTAGCTTACCCTTCTTGAGAGAAAAATTGGACTTTTTGGGGTTCAATGAAATCCCTAACTATCTGCACTTCAGAAATACTCTTTTTAGATGCTTTAGGTGCTCTTCATGACTGCTGGAATAAACTGTAATGTCATCAAGATAGATGAGGAAAAAAATGTCCTTTTCTCCCATGAAAGCTATGTCCATGGCCCTCTGAAAAGTAGCCCCGACATTCATCAATCCGAATGGCATCTTGGCATACATGAAGGTACCCCAAGGAGTAGTAAAGGCAGTTTTTTCTTGGTCATCAGGATGTACATAAATCTGGTTATAGCCTAAGAAACCATCTAGGAAAGACATGACAATAGCCCCTGAAATTATTTGCAGCAAATGTTCCATCTTGGGTATGGGATAGTTGTCTTTCTTTGAGAATTTATTTAGATTTCTAAAGTCAACACATAACTTGATATCACCATTTTTCTTTCTCACTATCACCAGATTTGCAATCCATTTAGAGTATCTTAAAGGGATTATGATTTTAGCATTAAGAAGCTTTTTGATTTCTCTTTCAATTACAGGCAATAGGAGAGGACTGATAGGTCTTAGTTTATGTTTGAAACAGATGGTGTCTTTCTCAAGGGGAATCTTATGTTGAATGATCTCAGGGTCATAGGTTTTCAGATCTCTGTATTTCCAAGAAAAAACATCAGTGAATTCCTTCATAATGCTGCAATATTCAGACCTCTGATCATTGGTTAATTCGACAGACAGATTTATGAACTTAGGATGATTTTGGCTTCCTATATTGTGCTCATGGACAATAGGATCTTTCTCCTTCTTATCAGGTTTGTAGGGGACATCGTTATGATCGAAAAGATTCTCAAGGGGCACCAAACCCCGAGGTATATAATTGTTGGGAAGTTGAACGATATCATGCTGACCCATTTCTATTTTTAGCTCAGGATTCTTGGATTCCTCTACATTTTGATTTTTATGGTCAATATGCATATCAGAAAATTCATCTACCACCTGGAGAAATATACTAAGCTCATCATCATCTTCAAAAACTTTCCAATATTCAATATTGTCGGGCAGGGATGGCCTATATTTGACTTGGATTTCATAATTGAGTCTGGGAGGCATGGGAGGAATAAACATACTAGCTGAAACAATAAGGGAATCAACAAGATGATTCATATCTCTGGGTACATAATAAATGTCAAAAATGAAAAAAGAGTCCCTGATTTTCCATACCTCATCCCTGTAGGCTTTCAATATGACATGCTTTTCTTGGAAAGTATTGTTTACTTGTTGTATGATGAGATCCGTGTCTCCAAACACCTTTAATCCTTTAATTCTCGTCTCCTTGGCAGAATTTAATCCCAATAGCAAATCCTCATACTCTACTATATTGTTAGTAGTTTTGAAATCAAGCTTAAAAGACAAATGCATAGCCTCATTCGAAGGAGAAATCAAAACTACACCTGCACCAGCTGAGTCTTTGGTACTGGCACCATCAAAGAACATGGTCCACATGGGAATACACTCTTCATCAGTCTACTGATAAGTAGGCTTTGTGAGCTGCAAAGGAGCTGGCTGAGAATCATCTATTTGAAGAATGTACGAGCCAAAGTCCGTGTCTAAAGCATAAATGGGATGATTTATGGAATTTTTTCCATCACTAATGTTGTAGGCAAGTTGATTCTCTCTATAAAGTCTCTTTATCTCTCCTCCAAACCCTGGGACTGTGGCATACGAAAGATCCATCTACAAGGTACCCCCCAGTATTTTTCTCCATGAACATGACAAGAGGAGGCCGAACTTGGGTGGGATATCAACCACTACAACGTCCATTACCATGTTTCTCATTGGCAACTGGGTAAGGTTTATAACAAGGTATTTTATGAGGCCATGGCATCTGACTTTCCTAGAGTCAAAAGAGAAGAGGTCATGATAAGGTTTTGTGACATCAAGCCCAAGTTCATCCATCACTGCTTTAGGCATAAGATTGTGTGACGCTCTTGAATCAAGCAAGTAGTTGTGAAGGATCTTGTCATGGATATTTAGGGATATGTAGAAGGGTGGAAAAGAGTCATCGTGATCTTCTACCATAGGTCCTATAGTCATTGTTGTCTTGTCATCTTGTAGGTTAACGTAATCAGCAGTTGGAGGAGTCTTTGGTTCAAGGGACTTTAGGATAGCATACTTGAAAATGTCATTCTTCATAAGTTTAGTCAATGGCATAGGTATTTTTACTTTCTAAATTTCTGATTCGAAATTGAAAGAGTACGATAATCTATCATAAGTTTTTACCTCGTTAGGAGGAGCTTTGAGGATGACTTGCTCCTTGGCTTGGGGCTGCAATTGCTTCTACTTCTGTTTTGCAGGAGTGGAGGTCTGCTTTATAGGAGCAACAAGTTGCTTGGTAACAACTTATTTCTTCTTCCCGGGAGAAACAAGCAATGGCTTTGGAGCAGTAGTCTTAGATCTTAAATTGTAACATGGCTGATCATCTGTCTGATAAAAATATTCTTCAATGCTTGCCTCATGAATATCTTCGTCCATCTGGGCTTCCTCATAATCCACTTGTGTCAAAAAGGAGGAATCATTTTCATCCCCAAAGCAATTGATGTCATCTTCTTCTTCAACTTCGTNAAGGGGGCCCTGATTTTTTGATCATCAGTTGCATTCTTGTCTCTCCAAAGGAGATGGATCTGTTGGTTGTTCCTTCTGTAAGGGAATGTATTGGGATTCCTGGGAGCATAATAATTAGGCTCTTTAATTCTTGTTGGCTGTTGACTTTGAATTTTCAATTTTGACATTTCCGAGGTCAAGTTATCCAACATCTTGGCCATCTTTTCCATTTTGGTATTTGAAGAAGAAGGGGGTCAGCAAAAGACTTCTTTCTCTCAAATTTTCCTTTAAGTTTCTGAGATGCCATAATATTAGATTCAACCTCAAGAGAAACATCTTGCATTAAAGCGAGTGTGGCTGATCTTCTTTCTCTAAGGATTAAGCAAAATTATAGATCAAAGGCATAAGAGTAAGTGATCTTTGTTGATGCATAAATTGGCTTGATCTCTGTAGGGATCTTGCCGAACATCTTATTGAATCTTTTGGTGAAGTCTGAGACCGACTCCCCATTTTCTCTTCTTAGATTTCTGAATTTAGAGATGTAATACAAGAGATCTCTTCTTTCTCTCCAGTGTTTCAAAAACACCTCATCTAACTGCTCAATATCTATCACTGAATTTGCTGGTAGTTCCTTGAACCACTTCCTGGCTTGGCCATCCAAGCTATGCACAAAAATTCTGGTCCAAACATCTTCTTTTGAAATGTTAATGTTCTCATCATAAGCATAAAAAGATTCTATATGTTCTTCATTAGTATAATCCATGGATCCAGTAAACTTCGACATATATTTCTGATAATCTCCTGTTGGCATGGTTGATAAGGGATTGGGAAACATAAGAGGGGCATACCTATTTGCTAATATTTGTTCCATCTTGGTCAAAGGGATAGCCATGACAATTTTGGGGGATGATGCAGAGGAAGAAACTTCAGAAGATGAAGGCTGAGATGGGATAGGTGAGCCTATAAACAATGGTTGTCTTACTTCATTGAGGAAAGAAGGAGAAACACTGGTAGGATGACTACCCTGGGAAAAATTTCCTAAATAAGGTGGAAAATAAGCGGCTCTATAAAACTGATTGTAAGGCTAAGTTTTCTTCACCCTTAGAGGAAATATCTTTTAAAATATCTTCAAGAATAGGCAGACTAGTATGAGTATGGAATACACCCTCTATAGGCTTAGTTGGTGAATAATTCAAAGAAGATGAAGAGTCCTTTTGCTGAGGGGATCCTACAAATTCTTCTCTCAAATTGGATGTAATAATATGCTCAGAAACAGAATCTATAACATCAGAGGAGATTGAAGGCTCCTCACCCTTCAAACTTTCCGACACAATTTCAATTTTCTGAGAAAAAGAAGTTTCAGCAGAAGGGGATTTGACAAGAGGTTATTTAGATATAACAGAAGAAGTGTTTGTTGAAATACTTGGATTAGATGCTCTTGTAGATCCAAAAGTTTGTCTTTGCAAATATTTTCCCCTTTTGATGATCTTCTCAGGATCTAGAACTGGTGCTACTAGTGGTCTTTCTTGGTTAGCCCTGGTGTGACCTCTTATCAGAGCCACTTCATTCCAATGGAGTCGCTATATAGATGGTTACAACCCAAAAATGTGTCCAAACTTTGTCTATCATCAAAGTTGGATCTTGTCGTCTCCTAGGGAAGCTGAGCTTCAGTTTCTTCTCCCCAGCAATGACACCAATTCATTAGCACTCCAGGAAACTCTCCTAGGCTGTATATCAGAGATGCCTGGTAACTTAATCTTTTTGGTAACTATTTTCTCAATAATAGGTGTGGGTTTGGATCAAGATGAATATTCTAATCACTGGATTGTACCTTCAAGACAGTCTAGCTATATTCATGAAATACAAGGCCTTCAGGAGCTATTATCAGATAGGTTTGTAAAACAAATGGATAAGAAAACCAATCAGTTAACCAGAACATACATAGGAAATATATATTATGGGTCAACAAACTAGCCATAGATGCTTATGATTCTTGCTTTACAGTCAAAAGTAAGATGACAGTTACCATGGGACCATTAAACATAGACAAAACAACAATTTCAACTCATATGAATAGACAAAGATGAAGGAGAGTCTGACAATAACAAATGAAAGAAACTTGCAGGCTTAATATATTAAATAAAGTGTCTTTTATACAACAACAATAGATTATAGAACTCAAAATCGAACCCTGTGTTCATCAAATGTTCTTGGCTTTATAGCCTTTTGCAAACAGTTTCTAGATCCTAGATTAATGGATCATATTTTGCCAAATATAGAAAATCAATAATTGACCTAAGTAGATTAGATCAATTCAACTTCTCGACTAATCTTTACGTTCTTCAGATTCTTGGCAGGTGTAGTAAGCCTTCCGAGGCTGTTGGATCTCATATGATATGGGAGGAGACAAAATTGACACCTGTTGACAGTCAACAGTCTTATCTCCTTGACAATAACTAACCATTGCTTACCTTTTATGTCTTTTAAAACATCAAAACCATAACAAACTCTTGATAGATATGTCATTAATTATTTTCAATCGATTGGAACTGTTTTTGAATCTTTTGAACAAGAAAAACTTGGATCTGTGCAAAAACATTAGCTTTTTCCCTTATCAGTGCTTTCAGTAGCTAGAGAAAATAGAATTCAGTTCGATTAGCTACCGAAAGCTCTTCTTTTGGTGGCTAATGAACAATTGATATGTTTTCCTAAGCCACCAAAACCTGAGATTATCAAAATTTCAAAAAAACCCTTGTCTTAGCTCAAAAACGCCTCAGGACTAATCTTTTTAGGCCTCTGTATCTTGCTCAAAATTTGTAGGGTTACTGGCTGCTTCTGGTTCATTGCATTGAACTGCCACCTCTGCAAGGGTCTCAACAGAAGCATGATCTTGGTGTTTTGAAGCCATTGTTTTTTTCCTCAAAGCCCTGACCTTTTTCTTCAAACCTTGGGCTACTCTCCATAAGCTTTTGTAGTCCTTTAAAATCTTGTTTTTCTTTTTCTTCTCCTTTATGCTTTCATGGGCTAGTATTTCCAAAGCTGAATTGCTTTCTGCAAAGTTTTTTGATAGGGTTTGATACCTAGTTTTTATTACCCTTTCAAGCACTTCTTGCTCGGACAGCTTCTTCTTAAGCTTCTTGATTTCTTTTGATTTATTCTGCTTCACTCATTTGCTAGATGAGGCCTCTACAATTTGTGGCTCTTGTTCTTCTTGGGGAGTAGGTGATGAAAGGTTCTCATAACTTGCTGTGTATATGTTCACAAAAACAGAGTTGTCACGCCCTGTGGTAACTGAATCCTCGTGCCCTATTTCCAACTGCTACTCTTCACCTTCTGAGTCTGTGTAAGGGAGATTGAGAATGTTTTTGTTTATTGGGANTTCTTCCTCACTTTTAAAATTCAATTTATTCTTCGTTTTTCCCAGCCTAAAGGAAGGACAGGTTTGATTGAATGGGGTTGGAGAGATAGCTCTTCTCCTCCTCTTTCCACTTTTGGGAGTGGAGGATTTCTTGGAATGAGGACTCTTTTTTCCCTCTAGCTGAACCTCAGTCTGGAAATCATTCTAGAATAAGAAATAATTCCATTCTTTCCCCTTTCTTTGTAACAACTCACAGACCAACAGTTTGATTAAACTATGGTGGGATAATCTACCTACAACTTGACTAGGTTTGGCCTTGACTTGATGAGCTATCTTGGATAAGCTTTGGTGGAGGAAATAGGGTAGATTAAGTGGGTTTCTACCTGTCAAATCGTTTATAATTTTGAAATGATAAATCATCACCCTGTTGTATCGCCCTTCACAGGTTATATAAACCATTATAGCCTTCAATAACTGCTGCCATTTCTCTTCAAGGAAAGATGCATGAATATCTTTCTTCCAAATCAAACCCCTATGTTTTGGTTTTAAATAGGTCTTGAATTCAACATTCTTAATCACAGTGCTTTTAAACCATTTCTCTCTAGTCGTGGGAAGCTCTGTAACTTCAGCTATGAGGGCTTCATCAATTTCTAATTCATCTCGGACGATGATTGCTTTCTTTCCATCGAAATTGAGAGCGAAAGCCTCTACCACCTGTTGATGAAAGATCTGTAATTTTTTGCAAAAATTGTAACACCATGCATCCTTGAACATTTGACATACCTCAGGATGTGATTCCCGGTAGCTGATATCATTAAGATGCTTCCTCAGTGTTGACATTCCTTTCTTCATTTTCCACGATGTTTTTGCACACCTGCTATCGAAGGAGTGGATTTCGGGTAGAGTTACACCGCATAAACTTAGCGAAAATCGGCTCGGCTGAGATAAATTGAGATAACTGGGGAGAGATTTTTAACGTGGCACTGATTGCAAGGACTGCGGCGAAACAGTTGATGATGTGTAGAAGTGACAATGAATAATTGAAATCAATGGGAAGTACATCGACGTATGAGTTAATCATATAGTGATTAGAAAAGAATTTCTCATATCACAGTGAGATCATCTTTCCGGTCATGAACGGTTCTTTCTCCAGTCCTTTCGGCGGCTTCTGCAATCATGGAAACATCAAGCCCATCATTTGAAACATGTGATAGGATGTGCTTGGTCATTACCTGCTTCAACGATTTTGGTGGCTAAAATGGCCCTGGATTCCTTTATTTAAGCTTCTGAAAGCTAAGGCTTTCGGTGGCTAATGAACAATCGATATGTTCACGTAAGCCATCGAAACCTGATATTTGAATTAGATCAAACACAAACTAAACGAACTTTTATTTAAAATTTATTACATGAGTAAAGCTTCAAAAAATGAACCTTTAAAAATTTTAAAAGTACCTTTTTAAAAGACTCCCTATCACCTAAAATGAAAAATATCGATTGATTTATTTGAGGAGATAACAAGAGCTATTGAGTTCTAGCTTGAGTGTCTGAAATAAGGGTATATTATGGGGTTTTCTATTGAGTGTATCAAGTCCTTCAACAATGCAAAAATAAAATTTGTGGTCGGCCCTAGAAGGAGATTGTTGGAAGAAATCCCTTTGTTGATAAAGATGTTGTTCATGGAAAAGGGGATAATTCATATGGATCATGATAGAGTAGTCAAGTAAACTCCCCCACGTGGATGGGGAGTATGAAAAGATAGAGGACAAAGAAAGGAGGCAAGATTTGATGGATCTAATAAAGGGGATTTAGAAGAATATGAGGTGAGGTGAGAATAAAATGGATGAGATGAGGTGAGATGAGATGAGGTGAGAAAGAAAGACAAGATATAGAGGAAAGTCAAGCATAGAAGTAGGGAAAAGTGAAAAAGGGGTGACGAATGAGTGGTAAGATTCAAGATGAAGAGAAAAGAAACTACACTAGAAGGATGTGCAGGAGAAATATCTATGCTAGAAAGAAGCACAGAAGGATAAATGTCATTGAAGAGACACGACCCTATGCATGCAGTTTCAAGAGAGGATACTAGAAGTAGTGGGAGTAGGATCAAGGAACTTGAAGTCAGACCCCTTTGGCTAGTAATAGACGTAGTCAAATCAGGGGAAGATGGGGCATACAATAGTAGTGCCAACACAAGATAGAATAGTGATAGAGCCCTCCAAGGAGAAGATACCTTAGTGATTATGGTAAGACTTGTGTGGCTATAGATAAG
>JASDQU010504332.1:51291-64114 GCA_032191745.1 Picea mariana | reverse complement strand
CCATCAGTGGACCACCACCGGCACCCCCCATACATCCAACTATTCCCACAAACAATGGTACCCCCTCAACATCAGCCTATAGTACTAGCGAAAGCACTACGCCTTCCTATGTACCTTATGGATCAGTACCACCTCAAAATCCATACTTCCCATTTCCTGGTCCTCCATAACCCATGGCTCCCCCACATCCACATGCGGGGGTAAATTTTGTTCAACCTTCTGCTGCTCAACAATACCAAAATTTCGAACAGTTGAATACAGCCAACCCAACTCATCCATCAAACAATACCAAGAAGAAAGGAAGGAATAGGAATAACAATAACCCTGGTCAAGGCGGGAATCAACCCCCACAACACCAACCCACTGGGGGAAACCAGAACCAAGGAAACCAAAACCCCCAAGGGGGAAATAACAACAAATGCCAAGGGTGAAATAATGTTAAAACCATCTTCCCTTTTGCTCTTTATGGTGAGTTCGGTCATTACACTCACCATTTCCCCCAGATCGCTGATTTCAAACGGTTGAAAGACTCGGGTAGTCTTCCCCATTCTCCTGCACAAACTGCCCCTCAACAAGCACCACAACAATACGTGCAACAACCCCCTCCCGCCGTGCTGCAAAATCCTATCCCACATCAAGGTATGATAAACACCCAACAGGACACACAACATCCCCCACCTTAGATAGGAAAATACCACAACCCCAACAATCTAGCAGAACACACAATTCTCCTCACCAGTGAAGAAGAAATTCTTCTGCAAACGCGTAATCGTGAGTATCATACATTCGCTGAGTCTACTCCCATCTCTCCAGAGACAAACCCTACATCGACGGGACCCCCGTTGGTGATACCTTGCCCATCCGCCGAACCACCACTTCGCATCCCTCGCATCCCCTTGCACAGGAATGTCCACAATCCACAGGCTAGGGAAGCTCATAACTATAGCTTGGTAGATGACTTAGCACAATCCCCGGCTGCCATGTCAGTCTTAGAAGTCCTCCAGACTTTTCCTACA
Organism: Picea mariana; assembly: GCA_032191745.1. NCBI lineage: Eukaryota > Viridiplantae > Streptophyta > Pinopsida > Pinales > Pinaceae > Picea > Picea mariana. The sequence goes on along the minus strand of JASDQU010504332.1, from coordinate 63,098 downwards.
TAGCGTAAATCTTTACTTTCCACCTTGGGGGAAGTCAACCCTGCAGATAATCGACTCATCACCTTCGATCTTGATAGCGGAGAACCTCGCCTTCCCACCTTGATCACTTTTCAAATACCAGTGAGAATACGAAACATCACAGTTCATCGGTGTATCATCGATGAAGGTGCCTCTATGTGCATCATGTCCAGAACAGTATGGCAGAAACTTGGTTCCCTAGAACTCATTCCCTCTGCCATCACATTATGAGCTTATGACGGACGACCATCCTCTCCTGAAGGGCTCTTCCAAAATGTCTCCGTTGAACTCGGGGGCAAGACTATCCTCATTGATATCGAAGTTATCGACGCCCCGCTAGATTATAATATCCTGTTCGGGCGTAGCTACATGTACGCTATGAAGGTAGTATCCTCTTCCATCTTTCAGACAATGATGTTCTCCCACAATGGGAAGATCATGACCATCGACCAAGTCTCACATTATGAGCCTAACCCATCTGCCAACCTCGATAACATTCTTCCTCTCATCCACACCAACCCAGATACATATCCACTCATCGAGATGGGTCCTGGGATTTTTAAAGATCCATCCTTATTAGGGACGTACCATGGAGCACCATGACTCCTTCCCCCTAATCAAGTATACGTCGTCTCATCTAACGGAACTCACACAGAGGATGCTCTTCCTTCTCAGGAGGCTTCAGTCATCCCTGACGTATCAATAGTTGCAGAACCACTCCTGTCGGAGCCTCCTGCACACTCGTCGACCTCAACAGTCCATGAATCCACATCCCCTCAAGGGAATAATCCCGTTTGGGAAACACTCCCCCAACTTCTCACCCAAATTCCCTTCTTTTACCCTCCCCCGGGTATTGAAGCTTTCCAGGTAGCCGCAATGCTCACACTACCTAATATGGTGTTAGCAATCCCAGTTTGGTATTTACACCCACCAGAGATGGTCCCTCAACCATCCCTTCCCCCACAGGAAGGACTTCCCATGACGATTCCTATCCTTACCCTCACTACCCCCATACTCACTAACCCCCCTACTACAGCTGGGGGTAGAAGGAAGAAGAAGGAGCCCACCGCTCCACTTCCTCCACACATCCCACCACCTTGCGCACTATGTGAGAGGGCCACCAAACCAACAATTGCCCATCCCTACCTGAATTACAGAATTTGATCCCCCTCAATCAAACTCTCACAACACCCACCACTACTGCTAGTCCCACTACTACCACCAACCCTTCTAGTAGTAAAGGGTTGAGGACCAAATATTCTTGTGCTATATGTTCAGAGTATGGCCATTACACCCACCATTGACTAGCACTACCGCGCTTTCGGCATACATTAGCGGTCGTATGCCAGAACTTCCAAAACAACCCACGCCCTGCTACGTCCTCTTCAAATATCACTGACATTCGCTATGTCACCACTTCAGTCAATGAACGTATGAGGTGCCCTTGCTCTCTCTACGATTCATCAACTCATTTTACATACCAGTGTCCTATGATCCTTGCATACAGGCAACGTCAATTAGCCCTATGTCACTGATGCATAGAGTCGATAATTGACATTACTTCGTCACTCGAGGATCTTCATGTCATTTCTCCCGAGCTCGAGGCACTCCCAACGCCTCCATGGTTCTTAAATGATGTCTTTGAGGATTTACCCCATAACCCCCCCAACTCTCCTGCTCATTCCCCTATGGAGACTCTCCATCCAACCACCACGGGTACCCCTTAGTACTTCAATATATGGTTTATGTCGAGTGAACCCTCCCCATCTCCTAACATTGTTCCCCCTGCTTCTTCATCAGGGGGCAATCACACTGTCACCGAGATCACTCCTCACGACCCCTTGTATTCTCAGTGTTTCCTATGCGACAAGGAAGTACTCGAAGAGATAAACCACCCGAATTATCCTTGGGATGTGCTACATCATCGTGTCCTCTTCTCTCCATAGGAAGCCCCCATGCCTCCTAACCAAAACACCATTTTCGCGGTCGAAGCCAAATATGTTATCCCATACGGGCCTATAGATTGGTTCAACAATCCCATTCCTGCCCCCGACGCCTTTGAAGAAGGTAATATGGCCAACATTTCCCCCACCATCAAAATCGACATTTCCATTAAACATGGCATTGTCAAAGAAATCATCATTGGAGCTGCTTGTACTCCTCAGGAAATCGCCGCATACAAAGCCCTCTTCCAGGAATATAGAGATATTTTTGCCTGGTCATACATAGAAATGCCTAGCCTCAACCCATCTATTGTCGAGCATCGCATCGACAACTAGCTTGACATCACACCAGTTCGCCAGAAACAGCGACCGCTACACCCATCCAAAGCCGTGACTATCAAAGCCGAAATTGACAAATTACTTACGACCGGGTTTATTTACCCCATCGCTTACACTTCATGGGTTTCCAACCCTATCCCTGTCGATAAAAAACAGGGCACTATCCACGTTTGCACAGACTTTCGCGATCTCAATAACACATGTCCCAAAGTCAACTTTCCAACGCCTTTCATCGATCAAATTATCGACGACTGCGCCGACCATGAGGCTCTCTCCTTTATGGACGGATTCTCTGGCTATAACCAAATTCAAATCCACCCAGTCGATCAATATAAAACTACATTCATTACCCCATGGGGTACTTTTTCATATCGTGTCATGCCTTTCGGCTTAAAAAATGTTGGTGCAACCTTCCAGCGGGCGATGACATACATCTTTCATGATCTGGATGAAATCATCCTCACCTACTTGGACGACCTCACATCTCGGTCCAAGAAATGCACCCAACATCTCAATGATTTACGAATCATTTTTCAATGGTGTCATCAGTACAACATCCGCTTGAATCCTCTCAAGTGTGTGTTCTGTGTCACCGCTGGGCGCCTCCTTGGTTTTATCATTTCCCAAAGTGGTATTACCGTGGACCCCCTCAAAGTCAAAGCTATCACCAAAATTCCACCTCCTCGGAATTTACGACAACTTCAGAGTCTACAAGGCAAAGCTAACTTTCTCAGACGCTTTGTTCCTGATTACGCCATACGCACACATGGTTTCCTCTGCTTACTACGTCACGACATCCCTTTTCACTGGGACGATTATGCCCAACAGTCATTTGACGATCTTAAAGCAGCACTTTCAAATGCACCTTTAATTAGTGCACCCGACTACAATCGCGACTACATCCTCTACATATCAGCATCAGCTGTATCAGTAGTCGGTGTCCTTGTCTAGCTCGGAGATGAAAATCATGAACATGTCATTTACTACATTAGTAAGAACCTCTCAGGACCACCCTTGAAGTACAAACACGAAGAGAAACTTGCTCTTGCAGTTGTCCTCGCAGTCCAAAAACTGCACCATTACATTCTGTTTCGCACCACCAAGGTCGTTGCAGATTCCAACCCTATGCAATATTTTCTCATCCGTCGACAAGTTAACGATAAATTAGCTCGATGGATCATTATCCTTCAGGAGTATGACCTCGAGTTTTCAACACCTAAGAGTAAGAAGGCCCTCGTTCTTGCCAAACTTGTCACGGCCCTCCCCTCTGACACCACCAGCACCCCCGTCAACACCGACTTTCCTGATGAACATCTCTTTTACATTGCTTCAGATGATCCTTGGTATGGCGACCTTCTCGTCTACCTACGAACTCAAAATTTCGTTAACCACCTTTCACGAGATGATCGTCGACGTATTTTCCATCAGGCCCCCCACTATCTCCTCATCGGAGACATCCTATACCGGCGGGCTGTCGACACCATTCTTCATCGGTGCCTGACTATTGACGAGGCCGATCGAGTCTTAAACGATTGCCACAGTGGCACATGTGGGGGCCATCTTTTGGGTATATCCACTTCTCAAAATATTATTCGAGCCGGTTACTTTTGGCCTACATTGTTTCATGATTGCATTCATGCCGTGAAACAGTGTGAGCAATGTCAGCTCTACGCCAACAAAGCCCGCGCTCCCCCCACTCTTCTTCACCCTATCATTACTATGGGCCCCTTTTGTAAATGGGGCATTGACTTTATGACTTGTAATCCCCCCTCCAGCAATGGTCACAAATACATTTTTGTCACCGTTGATTACTTCACCAAATGGGCCAAAGCTATGCCCACTTTCAACAACACCGCTGACACTGCAGCGCATTTTTTCTTTAACCACGTCATATCTCGTTTTGGAGTACCACTCCAACTTGTTTCCGACCATGGGAAACACTTCGAGAATGATATATTCGTCGAACTCTCATCTCGGTTAGGCTTCTCTCATGAGTTTGCCTCGTCATATTACCCTCAGTCAAACAGACAGGTTGAGGCAGTGAACAAAGTCCTCAAGACCATATTACAGTGCACGGTTAATAAACATAAAACCAATTGGCATCATATGTTATTTTCCGCGTTATGGTCTTATTGAACGGAAGTAAAGACCACTACAGGTTTCACACCATTTCATTTAGTCCATGGGGTTGAGGCAACTCTTCCCATCGAGTGCGAAATTCCCACCCTACACACCGCAATTGAGCTATTACCTGACACTACTCCAATGGAGCAGTGCTTATTGAACTTGGAGTCTCTGGATGAAGATCGTTGATCTTCTTTATAGAACAACGAGGCAACTAAAAAACGATCCAAGGCTACCTTTGATCGCCATGTCAACCTTTGATCATTCCGTGAAGGCGACCTCATCCTGGCCTACGATATCGCTCATGATACCTTTGGCCATGGCAAATTCGAATCACTCTGGCATGGCCCTTACATCATCCAACATTGCCTCACTAAAGGTGCATACATCCTGGCCTCCCCCGAAGGCCTCTCGCTCAAGGAACCTGTCAATGGATTATATCTCAAGAAATTTTATGCTTAAATGTAGTCCTTCTACTTTAGGTTATTTCGTTTTCTAGCGTTTTTAATCTTTTTTCTCGTCACCTCTCGTCTAAACTATCCTTTGTGCTATTGACAGATGCTTCCTCCACCATCTTACCACATTGGTTACACCGATGGCGCCAACGGTTGGACACAAAATCTTGCTTCAACTTCTTGGGCTCTCTACACCCCCTCACATGAAATGCTACATTCAAGTGGCATATGTTTGGGACCAGCAACCAACAACCAAGCCGAATAAATTGTATTCATTGGCCTCCTGGCCGACGCCCAACATCATCATATTCACCACCTTAGCATCTTCCTCGACTCTCAACTATTCATTCTCCAGCTCAACAATGTATACCATGTACGTGATCTGTGCCTCTTTCGCAAATACCTGCAGGTTAGACTGTTATCTCGTCATTTTGATTCCATTACATTTACACATATTCCAAGACAATTGAATCAAACAACAAATCAAATAGCTAACATGGTTTTAGATTGGCATATATCACATCAAGCTACACATACATAAACATCTCATAAATCCTATCACAGCATATAGATACAATAGACATCATCATCATCATCAACAAAAACACATGTAGACAACACCAGGATCTCAAAATATGTATACTCATATATATATAAAGGCCTATCCGGCCATCCGAATGTTTACATACAAAAATACATGTGCCTGTAGGCCAGCACAACACCTTGGTACAAAAATCGGCTCATCGGCCTATATACAACCAAAAAGATATACATCAAACATCAATCATGGTGCCTCTATCGCACCACCACCTGCCCCAGGTGGTGGTGGACCACCCACAGGACCCTCCTACCCCAGCGGCAAGCGTCCACTAGTCATCGCAGCCAGCACTACTGCTCGCCGCACTATGGCCCGCCATGGTGGCAGCACCCACACACACTACTCCAGGAAGCTCTCATCTTGGATACATGTCCACATGCCCTCAGGCACATCCTACAAAACTGTCTCCAGATGACGGCGTATGTCATCAAAATCAACTCCGACCGCCACCGGAGGAGCGTGTGATGGCCCCGCACCAGGGTCATCAAACCGGTGCCTTCTCGCTGCCCTCTCGGGCTCTGCTGGTTGCCCCGTGGCATCATCCCACCGACGTCTCTCTCCATGCGGCAATCTCTCTGGCTCTCGCTGAGCCGACGCTCTCTGCATCTCCACCTCACGCCCGCGAGGTGCCACATATGCACATGCACAAAACAACAAACAAACAAATAGTATCAGCATCTATAACACATACATATGGACTGATATCTCAAAAGACAACATAAATAAAAAATGTACACAATACAAAATGTACCTCAATGGTTGAAAACCTCCCCAGGAGGCAGCACCATGTCCGGGTCACCCCAGAAGTCAACCCTAGCATAGGGGTACCGAAGTACTACCTGTGGCATCTGCTGCAATATCCATGCCGCCTCTGTTGAAAAGTAGTGGCCACCTTCACCACCACCGTGGCGAACCAAAACTGTAGACCACCACCTCAATCGTGGCTCTCATGCCCCCGACATATCTAATAGAACTCTCAGGCACAACATGGGCACCCTCTCCAAAAACCAGGCTACCAGGATAGACCCAAAAGCAAACTCTCCTGTACCTATGGACCGACAACGGTCCAACTGCGCTATCATCTGCGCATGCAACGTCAATCCCCATGCGAACTACTCACCACCCACCACTCTCTCTAGCACCAACAACTGGCCACCACTAATCCATTGGGTTGCAAGTGACCCATATACACGAACAATCATCGCCGCTATGCAACGATGAGCTAGGGATTCTATAGCACTAATGCTCACAATAGTCTTCGACATGAAGTTCTCACCCGAGCAGTATCGCTCGCCAATAGTCACAAGGGATATATCCCTCGGTAGCATAGGCTCTTCCAGTAGGGGTGTTCCCCGAAAGGGGAGCCTAGTCAGAAAATATACATCCTCCACCGCAGTGAAGGGGATCTGCTCTCCTCGCATGAGGAAGCAATGCAGCTCTGGACTTCACATCTGGAGTAGGAACTGTAATAAGTACTCTTGGGCCCGTATCAACGGGCACTCAAAGAACTTTAGCAACCCACAGGTTGCCAAAGTCACCCTCACCCCAGGTCCCTCAATGGCCACAGCATCTCGTAGCTGGGCCCAGTCTCGCTCTCGCCACCGCACTAGCATCGTCACTGCTGTCTACCTGCAACCAACACAGAGTCCTATATTAGATCAGATAACCATCAACAGCATCAAAAAGACTCATTTTTTACCCTTCAACCTTGCCTCCTAGGCGCGGTTTTTATTCCCACAGGCATGCACCCATGCACGCCTGTTCATCACACAGGCGCGCATATATGCACGCCTATACACTGAACACGTGAACATCAACATGCACCTGTTCACTTCACAGGCGCACCCTCACGCACGCCTGTTCATTTTACAGACGTGCATCGGTGCGTGCGTGTCAAACCTACAGGCGCGCACTGATGCACGCCTGTTCAACTCACAGGCGCACCCCTTGGACGTGCCTTAAACACCCCCTAAAAAAACCCCTAAATACCCCTGTACGCCCCCCCATACAAACCCTGCCCAAAAATTGAAAACCTATTTCTATGCAAGATGATCAGACCACTAACCTGTTACTCGCAGAACGTTGATCAGATGCCTCGTCCTCTCCAAATCTCCAAATCTCCTCTGAAATCTGCTCGTCCAGGCACTATTTCAGTAGGTATAAATGAGGTGGCAATGTGGGCCCTACAGCTATATATAGCCCTTTTGCCAAAATTCCACTCACCATTCCGGGAGCCCAAGGTGTCCATTTTTCAAACTGTCTTCAGCCATGGGATCAGCATCCCACCACCTACATCATAGTTGTCCATGGGTCACTTTTCATCCCGAGCCCCCGGGGTGCCTTTTTCTTCATATCATGGTCAGGTACGCACGTGCATTGTCACATTTGTCAAATACATGCTAATATCTTTGATTCTCTTCAGATATTGTTCACTTTGGGTATTTGGTTGTTATGTGTGCAGGTACTTGCTCATCGGTCATCGGCATCATCCCTTCAGGTATATATTCAGTACTGGCATGTAGTCTCTCCCACTGTATTACATTTACATTTCTAGTCACACCCGCTGATATTGGCCTTTAGGATCCTCATTCCTGGCTCTGCAGTACCCAGACCTCCATTTGCATCTTCGGTACTGTTACCCGGTAGCATTCTTACCCACATGAGTAGTCCCATTCATAGCACCTTTTGGCCCTTTTTGACACTCATGCTGTTCTTTCCCCCTTAGGGATGGGAGTCCTGATAGTCTTTCATCATGTCATGAATCAGGCACATACTCCATCTCCTCATTTTTCTAATCTTTCCCACATGGACTCCCAGCTTATCTCTTTACAGTTCTATTCTTTTTTACCTGCACCTCTGTAGTATCATGAACCCTCCATTTCATCCACAATTTGTTTGCCCATCTGCGAACTTATCCTCATTTCACCTACCTCATATAGAAACTCACCAATGGGGCCCCCACCCTTCATCAGTTTTCCAAGAAAATTCTACCCTCCCTGGGGCACGCATTTCACATTGGGGCACCCGTTTCTGTATTTGTACATTTCTCCCCACAATTATTCATTATTTATTGTACAAATGCCTTTATTTCCAGTCACTACATTTTCTTTTGTCGTCACCGCTGGCAACTTGCTTCCTTTTGGCCACACACAACCCATGTCACCCTTGGTTGGAGCATTACTTATCATCTACCTTTGCTGGTATCATCCATATCTTCAGAGTACTCCACCGGTCACTTACCTCTACCCTCTGAATTTGTTCACCTTGTCCCGCCTTTGGCACAACGTATCATCGGTCTTGTCGTCCCTCTGACACTCGACCTTGTTACATGGTTGCGACCACTTTTTATCTCATACATCCTCCAACCAAGGGAAGTCTTGAGTCTTCCCACTTCTTGACTTCATCCATGTACCTCTGCCACTTCCTCACCTCAGTAGATTCCACAAAGCCCTTTGCTTCTGGGAGTCGCGTTCCCCTTTTGTCGACATCAACACCATTTTCCAGAAGGGTGACAGTATCTTGATTCTCATTCTCCATTTAATGAGAGATCTCGGATGACACAGGGTGAAACACCATTGCACCCTGCTGTCGTTGGCCCCCATAACATTCGACGCCAATACTTTCTCATGTTATGGTGGGTCTTACTTTGTGACTATTGCATTTATTTTTATCATTTGCCGAAGACCTCTAAACTTGGTAGGGCCATCAATGCCCGCATCATCATCGTTGCTTCTTACCATGATCATTACCTATTCTTCAGAGTACGTTCCTTTGCAGAATTGTCTTCTGCCTTTATCATTACCACCCCCGAGGGCACTATAGTTGTCTACACCAACACTTCAGTCATCCTTTTTCGGAGTTACATAACACGAGCATGGGGCATGCCTGTCTCGTTTGTACACAGTTTTCTTTTTTTTTGTTGTTTTGCACAACTCTCAGAGGGTCGGGTCCTACCGGTTCCTTTTCTCTCCAACGGATCGCTCTGAACGATCCCACTATTGCTCTCCCTTACAACAACATTCTTAGTAGAAGAAACATTGATGAATTTCGGCTATACGTATGCTCCTAACCTCATCCATCAGGGGGCAATTGTTATCACTGAAATTTCATCCGCACATGGCAACAAGAACTCAGCATCGTCAAACAATAATGAAGTCATTCATGGCATTGAATTAATTTCACAGCATTCCAAAAAGGTCAAAAACTATACAAAGTAACCAAAAATTGAAGAGTGCTTTATAGAAGTTGGGTTCGTGCGCATATGTGCAGAACATGAATGTACCATGCGCGCATGCACGCACGATGCGTGGTTGTTGGCGCAAAAATCTATGCACCTGCTAAACAATGCATTTATTGAATTGGTCAGCCTCCCAACCACTTATGGATCAGCTCCCAAGCCGATTTGACCCTCAAATCTGAGCTGAATCCGCATGGTAGGCTGGTCAAAGACCTAATAAAGCCCTAAAGAGCCTCTCTTCACACTACAAAGGAGTTACATAATCACACAATGCAATGCTATAAAAAGCCATGAAGAAACCTCATTTTCTCAAGGAATTTCATGTAATATTATGCTGCCTAGATTGTTTTAAGGACTCAATCCTTGACAAGACCACTTTGGCACCATGTCATTGAGCAACTCACCTCTCCATTGAGTGGTTTTGCAAAGGAGTTCTTTCATCACCATTTTTATTTTTATTTTTGTAAGGAGAGCAAGTTTGTGAGGGTCCAAGAGCCTTCCTTTGGAGGAAGAAGGGACTCATAGTCCCCTTTCTTTATTGTGCTTTGATTTCATCAATAGATCAGCCTAAAAACATTGGTGATATTGGTCTTTTTGTATTTTTTTATCTCTATATCCATATGCTTATAATTTTAGTTTGTTTTAGTTTAATTCTTGCTTATAGTTTTGTTTTTCTTTCTCTAACTCTTTCCTCTACAGCTGTCATGCTCAGCAAGACCCAACTAGGCATGTAAGCACCTCTCATTTTCTCACCAAGGTGACGAAGAGGGTGCAAACAGTTGGTAGGAAGGTCGGCCAATGGTTTGGGCAGTAGGGTATGGTAGGGTATTGGAGGTACAACCTTGACCTCGCTCACCACTCGTTTGTCGACCTGTGTAAGGTTCAAATCCCTGAAACCATTACGAGCCACGAAATTGCTCCAAAAATCCCCGTGTAGAATCAAATGACAGACAACAATAAGCTTAACCAGCCCATAATGAAAAAAGCTACTATCAGCCTGATTTCTTTTGTACTTCTTTGACATTTTAAACAGGCTTCTATGCAAATAATAGCGCATATTGAGCTAATAACCCATAAAAACCATAAGCAAACGAAGGTGGTGTAAGAACACAAACCCGTACGGAACCTCACAGGTGATAAACTATTTGATTATCATCAATAAATCATGCCAACATTGTTTAAGCATGGTCACGGGCATACCTTTATCACAGGAGGTGATTTTACGCGACTGGAAGAGCAATGTCCATGGGACCTCTACTTTGCAATTCTTGGACCATCGTTGTCCAGTGGCAGGCAAACCCGTAACAAGACTGATAAACTGTTCATCACTTTCCAGTTGAATATCGCCGACCTTGGCTCCACAACCATCAAAGGTCAAAGAAAATTGTCGAGCTACGCAGAGGTTAAAACCCTCGAATATTTGTATCAATGGAAGCCACCCATTTTCCTTGAGGTCACCGCGGGCACTGTCAAACATCAATAGAGTTTGGCTCCCATTGGGTTCAGCTCAAACGACTGGTGCCATGAATCGAGCACATGGTAAGAGTTTGGTTTGAATTCACCAACGCATAGGAGCAGAGTTATTCAGTCTAACAACAATGAACGATCAAAGGGGGAAAGAATTAATGTGTGCATGCGAGGGTGGTGGATTTATTCACCACCATGCATAATAGTTATGGTAAAGTACAACCGGAAAATTCCACATCTGTTCAATCAATCATAGCATAGTTCAAAAACCATATCGTTTGGCCAACCAAAGAATCAAATGGTGAGTGTTATGCCAACACGCCAAAACAACTATAGTTTTTAAAGCATGAATATTCAACGTGTGACCAACACCGAATGTTAACCATGCGTCATTTTATAAATCAAAATTTTTAAACCATTGTGCCAATCGATACTCATAAAATTGACAAGACAAGAGCCATAAAAAGATTAACAATAAGGATCACATCATATATAAAAACAAAAATAAATCATGACCCCTATGCAATTCAATGAATCAATGATTAGGCAGGTCATAAAAAGTATAAATCTATATGCTCAATGCCTCACAAACTTAATAAAATCAAGTTATGCAATCAATATAAGAA
>JASDQU010504331.1:99385-112507 GCA_032191745.1 Picea mariana | reverse complement strand
CAGCCCATCTCCTTCTTTAGCAAAACTCTTAGGGACTCTGAATTGAAGTATGATCTAATAGAAAAATAGGCCTATGCCTTGGTAAAGGCTTTAAAATATTTCAGAGTATATGTTCTTCAATCTAAAATTACAGCTTATGTCGCAAGCAGTGCAGTCAAAGAAATATTGGTTCAGCCTGATTGTGAAGGAAAGCGAGGGAAGTGGATAACAAAAATCCTGGAATACAATCTCACCATAAATCCTACTCAGTTGATAAAGGGTCAAGGCCTCACCAAATTAATGACAGAATCTAATTACAAAGCAATTGGGTTATATCATCTTTCAGACATGACACAGGACTCTTCTGTCCAGATTGAAGAAATAAATTTACAAATAAACAGCAAGTATGTTTCTTTAAAATGGTACAAAGATATCGTATTTTTTCTCCTAAATTTTCAATCTCCCCCAGAGTTGGATAAATCAAAATTCAGATCATTAAAGTTGAGAGAGTAAAGAACTGTATTGTTGATCAGACCCTGTTTTGGAAGGACCCCAACGGTTTTCTGTTGAGGTGTGTGGACGAAAAGGAAGCTAAACAAATCTTTCATGATCTGCATCATGGTGTCTGCGGAGGCCATCATCATTGGAAGGATACTGCCTTCAAAATTCTTAGAGCGGGATATTACTGGCCATTTCTATTCTCAGATATTTTTTCTCAGGTCAGGGCATGTGAACCTTGTTAGAAATTTGCTGGAAAGCAGAAACTTATATCTCTACCTCTGAAACCGATCATCGCCCATGGACCGTTTCAACAGTGGGGATTGGATTTCATCGGAGAGATTAATCTGGCATCCTCAAGACAACATAGATAGATTCTTACAGCCACAGATTATTTTATGAAGTGGATTGAAGCAATTCCGACTCGAAATACAATCGACAAGGTAATCATGGAATTTCTAGAGGGATATATTTTTTCCAGGTTTCGTTGTCCTAAAAAACTGGTCACTGATAATGCACAGGCTTTTAAATCAAATTCCATGATTGAATTCTGCAATAATTATAGTATCAAATTGGTTCATTCTACTCCCTACTACCCCCAAGGGAACGGATTGGCTGAATCTTCCAATAAGACTCTGATAAGAATTATCAAAAAATTACTAGCAGAAAATAAAAAATCATGGGATTCCAAGTTAAAATTTTCCCTCTTGGCTGATCGTATCAGTAACAAGAAGTCTATTGGGACATCTCCTTTCCAGACGGTATATGGGACAAAAGTAATCCTTCCAACTCAATTGGGCCTGCCAGTCTTAAATTTTCTACAGGAAGAGCTAGAGGAACCCAATGACATCCAAAGAAGAATTTTTCAGATGATTGAAGTTCAACAAGTCAGAGAACAAGTTAATCAGAAAGTTGTTGCTCATCATAATAAAATCAAGGCTACATTCGATAAGGGAACTAAGAAATATGTTTTCAATGAAGGGGATTTGGTTTTAAGATGGGATGTCGAGAGAGAGGATAAATCAAAACATGGAAAGTTCGATAATCTATGGTATGGTCCTTTCAGGATAGCCAAGGTAATGAACAATAACACTTTTCTCCTGCATAATTTAGATAACACCGAAATGTTTGGGGGGCCAGTGAATGGGAGGTTCTTAAAGCACTATTTTCTCTAAGGGCTCATCAGGTTTGAGTTAGTACAGTAGGTTTTTCTTTCAATAAAGACTCCATATACCCAATGGAATTTTTTTTACAGTTATGCTCAGAATAAAAGATTGACAGTTGCAGGGGAATCAGTTAATCAGAAATAAAGGAAAGGCAATGGTTTGCAATTCTTGGAGTTTATTGTCAAAACTCCATCCCTAGAAGGAGCCAATGTTAGTCTCTAATTTTGTCTTGGTGTAGTGAGAAACCCTTATCCTAAACCCTTCTTACCCACACTTCATTTTCTATTTCCAGTTGATTGCAATTTTTGTTTTTAGTATCTTATGGTTTGCATTACAGTTTTTGGATAGTTTATTTAAGTTTGATTTTGAAAGACATGGTTTTAAAATGAGGGGTCTCTTTATATGCCTATTTGAATTTCAAACTTTCAAATTTTGCTAATTCATTAATAGCGCTACGGGAATAAGGCTATTCCCGTAGCGCCAAATAATCATGCCTTGATACGTGCCTGCCATCTAGATTTTGTTATGATGACATGCAACGTGGGTTGAGAGTTTGCATGCATCCACGAAAGTTTGGAAATCATTTGCAAATTCAACTATTTCATAATCCGATTGTTGTGTACCCGCGTAGGACTCTTTTTAAATCACCCATTTTTTTATGATCGTTATATTATACCTGTTCAATTTTGTTGAATTCAATCTTGCAGTGATGAATGTAGGTATTCACTCAAAGGAACGGTATACACTAACAATTGCAGGTGGAAAATTTGGAACCCGAGGGTGCTAGTTGCAGAATTGTGTTTCAATGGCGCAAAAGAGGAGCGGGTAGGTTGTCATAATAGAACCAGAGGGTGTCAAACTTCTTGAAGCCTATCCTCAGATGGCTCAAAGGTTCAGAGATGTTGGGTGGTTTGAATTCCTTACCACTTTTCAGGGTTATGATGAGCAGGTCTCCATGGAGTTAACTCTGAATTTTGATGGTCACGAGGTGGAAATCGGTAAGATGTTGATGCTAGTGACAGAGAAGACTATCGCAAAGGCTTGCAAGTTGGTGGTTGGAGGAGAAAGATGGTGGAAGAAAGAACATGTGGTTACAGAATTTGTAAACCAATTCCTGCTTCCAGATAAGCAAAATTCAGATTGGAAAAGGGGAATACCTCGTAGTTGGATTCGACCCGAATGGCACACGACTCTTATCGTGATCCACAGATATATCACCTACGAAGGTAGGTTCTCACTAGTCTATATCTACCACATCAGGATACTAATGCATTTAAATGGTGATTACCCTTTAAATCTCCCTTATTTTCTGCGCAAAAGCTTGACAAAGATGTCAAAAAGAGTGCAGCCACTCTCCACCAATGCTAAAAGCAGCATGTTCCATCAAGTATTGATTAAAACCTTAGTCATGTCTGCTTTGAGCGAATTACAGAAGCCCTGGAGTTGGCTCACGCAATCTTTAAACCCTATGACTCAGTCCAATAAGCAGAAGAAAGGCAAAGGGAGAAAGATCGTTACACAGTGTTGAGATATTTTCGATGAAACCCCTGTGAAAGAGGAGATGTCTGATATCAGGGTGACCAGGAGAAGCAGAAGTAAAAGACCTAGGTGGGATACAGAAATTGAAATGTTTTCTGAAGAAGAGGTTAAAGGGGAAAATGATTCAAATAAAGATCTTGATACTCAAACTATAGTCAAGCTTGAAATGCCATCAACCAGTAAAAGGGGTGCTGCAACCAAAGGGAAAAGGGTTAAAGGTGTGTCTGTATCACAGAAACCTAGAAGAAATTCTACTAGGGTCACCAACAAGTATAGACTGAAATCAAAGGCCATGTTCAATCCATCAATTAAAGAAGAAAATATCATAATTATAGAAGATGACTCCGAGAATGTTGAAACAAGTACCAGGAAAAGGGCAAAAAGAACTTCAGTGTCCAAGAAACCATTCCGCAAAGGAAAAATAATAATTTCACCACCTACAAGACCTGTAATGAGAGCTTCAAGCAGATTAGAAAAAGATAAAGAGATGGCTAAAGGTATCAGTGAAACCCCTGAAGATAAACAAGATTACTTTCACGACTCGGATTGCATACCAGATGTGCCTGAAGCTATAGATTCAGCAAGTTCTGATGAAGAACATAGCTCGGAATTAGTCTCCAAGTACCAAGTTAAAGCAAAGGAACCCAGAGTTGCCTTAAACCTGAATGAACCTGCACCTTTTGAAGAATGCTCAGGATTCTAAGTTAAAATTAGAACTGATAAAGAAAGGATCAAGGAGCTTTAGAAAACAATAAGACAATCAAAGAAAGAGAAAGCGCAGATAGAACAATGGAATGCTCGCCAGCAAGAAAGGATTCAAGGTTTTAAAAAGAAGAAGAAAGAGAAAAGCGCATTGCTCAAAGAACTCAGGGAGATTAATTTCATACTCTATTGGAACAATGTCATGCTTACCACAAAGCTCAAACAAAAAAATGCTAAAGCTACAGCTGTGATTATATCTTAAAGGTAACATGGAAATTTGCTCCAATCATGATTTAAATGTTTTTTGGGAAATATGGCAAAGCCTACTCGTTTTTTGTCAATGAAATGCTAGGACCTCAATCTGTTTTACAAAATCAAACTAAATTCCTATTTTGTAGAATCAAATGTAATGCTGGCAATATCAAACAATATCAAGTTGTTGAGTTGTGATATGTTTTGGGATTGTAGAAGCTCTTTTTGAGTGAACTACCTTAGTAGATAGATACTATTCGAATCTATTCATTAAGCTATACTAGATGATAGGATCTGGAAGTTGTATAGATAGTTTAAATAGACAGAGGAAAGACTATGTGGAGGTCGAAAAATTTGAGATCCAAGGGACCCTTTTTGTGAAGCTCATTGTAAAGGCATTTATGTTCAATTTGACACTTAATAGCAAAGGCATATGGATGGTTAGACCCTCTTTTTCTACTCTGTTATTTCTTTATTCATGCTTGAATTCATTATTTGGATTGCAATGCTTTTTTATCCTTGACTGATAATTCATACAATGGAAATTTTACTGTAGAGATAATTTTTCAAGTTTGATATCAAGCTGATAATCTTGTTTCTTTATGATATTTTGAGATAAGAATTCTTGTGAAGTTGACATATTGAAGGCTTCAGTTTCCTTTTTCTAAATTGGTTTAATCCATCTTTGTGTCCACCTTTTATTCATTCAATGGGATACACTTTGTTCTGATCTTGATTTTCATGTTATGTTGTTACCTTGAAACCAGTTTCAAACCACCTTACTCAAAACACCAAATCATAAAACCTTCAAAACACTTTGCAATAAATCAATGATGCCCTAGCTTGCCCTTAGCAGTCGAGTGCAACTTTAGGGACTAACAAGAGTATTGGAAGGTCCTCTTTCCATAATGGGTAGTCCATTACCTATCGTCTCATGCAAACATGCATTTCCTTAATTCATTACATCATCGTGCTATCTTTGAGCACTTTTGTTCCCAATCACTCCTTGATTGAGCAATGTATTCATGACATATATTTGTTCATGCATTTTTCCAAGGATTTTAATCATCCTCGGTTGTCAAAGGTTCACACCTCCATCATGCAGGTTCTTCTTCTTGAATCATACCCTAATTGGGTATCAATGGCATACAACAACCATTCAGATCACATGCATGCCATGAAAACATAAGTTATTTTAGAATGGATTTATTACCCAAACCCCTTTTACCTCTCATGGCGCATGGGAAAAAAATATGTATACGTGTTTAGGTTTCCAGCACCTTCTCTAATATTGCCTCCTCAGTGGTGCTCCCTGGGGACTTCTAAAATCCCTTTCACAATTTTCTTTTATCAACAACCTTCTTTTATTCACCTTTTTCTGAGGTTGTTTACTATTGGCAATTATCCTTCCCTAACAGTTCCAATCTTTTCTACACGTGAGATACATCACCACATTTACATTTCACATTAGTTTTCATGTAAAATCAAATGCATGTACCATAACATTTATTTCAGTAAAACATTTTCATATATGCCTTAGCATATCTATATGCACTCCATCACATTGTCCTCAATGTTTTCATGAGTGCAACCACAATCAAATTTCAGTTGCATCTCTCAACATTCTCATGCAAAAATATCTACCTTCATCAGCATATCATTTTCTCATCCCATAGAAGCATAATAGACAACAAGAAAGGAGTTAAGGGATTCTCCCATCAGGGAATTTTCAGCCTAGCTAAATTAATTTCAAAGCCTCATTGCCTTCACACACTATAGCTTAACCAAGATCATTCATTTAAGCACATTCAATGTTGTATCTTTCAGTTACTAGTTGTACTTATTTTCACAGTTGTCCTTTTTAAGCATACAAATTTGTCTTATTGTTCAGAGTTTCATAGTGAGAGAAGTATTAATCACTTTCCCCTTCTTTGCTTTTACAATTTATCCCTCCTGGGGTCAGCTTGTTCTATCTCTTAAGAAGTCTTAGTCACATTCACCTTAACCTTCTTGGATAATTCATCATCCTACATTAGCAAGTTTCTTGTTCACAATGAATCATCAACTTGTGCACTCCACACATTTCCCAACCAGAGATCAAATTGGTCCTCATTCGTCTGCATGTCTTGGTACTCATGCATGATATTTTAAAATGTAACTCAAGATTCTTATATAAATAGGTTTTGCAACCCACTTTCCAATTCTCAACAGTCATTAAGGTTATAGCTCTATTCTCCTTGTAGAGTTCTTTACACAGTTCCCCCACATGAACCCCTTCAACATGCAACTCTCTTGTTGCATATCCAAACGGTCTGACATGACCTCAATTCTTGAGTTAGCCTGAACTTTGTCATCTCAGATTCTTACCTAATATTCCATGAGAAATTATTAGCATGCATATTTATTATGCATTTATATTGTGCACTCACACATGCATGTTTATTCCGTCAATTTGTTTTCACTATACTTGAATCACATGTCTTAGCATGTGGTGTGGGTGTCCACCATAGGAACACTTTATTGTTTCGTTTCCTTATCTATTGGAAATTAATTGGTTCATGATTGTTCACAACCACTCATATGCAGTCTTTAAAATCATAATCGCGTTGCCTTTTATAATGTCAACATAGCATCCATGCTCATTTACATTTTCAGCAATGTATACTAGCTTTTCTTGAGGAAAAGGGAACACATCCCTCTCAAGTTATTATTTTAGCAAGACAAATCAGACCCTTCCATTATAGGGTCAGCCATGCATCCACAACATTATTTAGATCGAGAAAGTACAAATCTTGCCTCACATTTCACTTATTTCGACATTCATATCATACCTTTAAGCATGTATATGTACATTTACATATATGTAGGTGCATCACTTGCACCTTTTTACCTCATTCATCCTAATTTATTGGGTCTTATTATCATTTTCACACATGGACATTCCAAACTTCCATATCCTTTCTTCCAGAGATATTACAACCATTCTTATGACAAGTCTCATAGGAAAACTCAACACCATGTTTCCCTCTCTGTTGAGAGTTTACAGTCATATACATGATATTCACATGGCAAGTCTCGCATACATATTCATAATTGTGTTTTCTTTTTCATATGACAACAACTAGCAAGATAACACTCTTGCCTAAACTTCTATAGAAGTATGCAATGACCCAAAAATACAATCTAGGAAATTTCAACAACACCTCGGGCAACATGAAAACTTATTAAGCTCCTCTTCATGTCTCAGACCATTCTTGGTCAACAGACCTTTTTATCAAGGGAATCATTTTTTCCAGATTCACTCTCACTACAATTTAAGCACACCAAGCCATAGTCTTTTGGCTACCATCCACCTCTGGATGTCAGTCTGACCCATTAGTCGTCTAGATATGTCCCAGCACTTCCTTTACTACATAAGAAATCAACAAGTTCATTAACCATTCTATCTCATTCTCATAAGGTAATATGTAATTATTGTCATCAGCATATTACTTATGTTGCTATACTCAGATCATTATTAACCATATGATCCATGACATCACCATATTTTACATCCAATAACAAACTATACTAAGCCTATATGCATGCTATACGCATGCTCAATATTTTCCATATGCATTCTGGCATATCCTTGTGCCCCAATCACTTTACCCATTCTTATGGTGCAAATGAATTCCATCTATCTGTCATTTGTATTCGCATGCACAAACATGTCCTTATATTAATAACTATATAATTTCTCTTATTATAGCTATGAGCATCATAAGCTCGCTCATGTGTTCATATCTCTTTACCTCTTCTGGGAGATCTAGCAACAGTCCAAAGGACTCCTTTTTAATTTCTCAATTGGGTTATTCTCCAACAACAATTTTCTTCATTCACTATAGGTCAAATAAAACTAACCTTACACATTTTCCATTAGTCCTCTAATTGTGAGGGATCATACACGCATATAGGGTTTAATCTTTTATTAAAGCAGTAATTATTATTGATGTGGATTCTATCAATCCATACCAATTTCCTTTAAGCACAAGGAATTTTCCATAAGGATCTTAACCCTTATATAATCAACCATCTTAATTACAAGATACTTTGCATGCCCTAGCATGTAAATGTTATAAGCAAAATCTGTCCGTAGGGACGGATCCGACCTATCCGGCTGTGAAGCTGGTTACAGCCCCTTTGGTAGCTCGGCATGAGGCAGAGACTACCCGCACCTCAGGTGGTCCTTCGCCTGAGGCGGTAAAGAAGGGGGAAGAAGAAAGGTGAAAGACTTACAAGAAGTCATTCTCAGGACCACCCACCCTGGGTGTTATCCTTCCTTAGCTTCCTGGATGGCCGAAATGGCCTAGGGGGTGAAAATTATAGACAATGGGATGAAAATGAGCTTGCTTATTTTTAGGACAGTGAACTAAATAAAGTGTTGGAAACTATCCCAGAATGGGTCACCGGGGTAAACCGGTATCCTGGGTAAATGACCAATGAATGCTTTAAGTAAAAGGGTATGAAACAAGGGTGAAAAGGGGGCTTAAAAGCTACAGCCAAGTACTTTCAAATGGCTGTGAATTGTGAACAACAAGTTGTTCAAAGCTTTCAAGGCAAGGAAACAAGCCCAGAATGGCTTGATACCCCCTGGGGTGACCCGGGAAGTGATCCCGAAAAATTGTTAAATCCAAAAAAGGGCTGTAAAAGTGGATGAACAGCTTTCTAACAAGCTGTTACAGCTATGATATAAGGGAAATTATACACAACTTCAATTTTTGTTCCTGAGTGAAAAGGTGGACTGACGAAAGGTTGACTTTTAAAAGTATTTTATTGATCAATTTTTGTTTTTATCACATGCCTTGGCCACCACATTGTTTTAAAGGTTATCCCGATCAGGCAAACACATCCCGGAACTGTGCCAACCAGTATAAGAAGAGTAGTCCTAGCAGTCCACGATGGTTAGGTTGAAGAGTGCCCCATGCGGTTCAGAGAAGTAGGGGTTAGCCACTTCTCGTCACTAGCGCTTTCGGGCTCTTAAAGCCGCTTGGATGGAAGAAGGATACCTGTGAAAAGGAAGAGGCTCGAGACCCCCCTAAAGAGGGTTTTTCCTGAGCTTACCCAAGCAGAGTAGTATTCCAACCGAGCTAAGCTAATCAACTCCTTGACCGTGTGGTACTGAGGAAAGACCACTTGACTTATACTAGCTAGACAACTTCCGAGGGGCTCCTGATGAAGACTCCCTGGCTTTGACTCTTAATGTTCTATGAAATTGAAATTGCATAAAAT
The DNA here is from genome assembly GCA_032191745.1 of Picea mariana. Taxonomy (NCBI): domain Eukaryota; kingdom Viridiplantae; phylum Streptophyta; class Pinopsida; order Pinales; family Pinaceae; genus Picea; species Picea mariana. Next base: position 103,100 of record JASDQU010504331.1, on the reverse strand, counting down.
GAAATACCAGACCATCCACGTGGCGAGGTCACGCCTTTCTTTCACAAGTGTGCCTCCTGGTTACTGAAATTGAAATCTATCTTGAAACTATATACATGAAACAAGTAAATAGATAAGTGACATATATGTCACGGCTAAATAATATGTGTATGTAAATATCTAAATAATATAAGTTTTTTGTTTTCTGTGTATGGGGCGGACCCCTGAATTGTTTTCAAATCTTTTTTGCGATGTTTTGCATGTATTTAGCTTGTTGATTATGCATGCACCCTTTTTGGGGCAGCCACCTGTAGATTAGTGAGCGAAAAGATGATACAATGAAAATGTAACAAGATTAGATAATTACAACATAACAATTACAACATTCAACCCAAAGGAATGGGTTGAGACTTTTTGCGAGCGGCAAAGCCGCCATGTGCATGAAAGGCTCAACTAACTCCTTGTATGGGGATTGGAAATTTAGTGTTTGAAATACAAAGATGTAGTTGTTGTTTACACAAATATTTAACCAGATTTTTTTTAACATGAATTTACAAGTAAACCATTCAAATTACTTACACAAATCAAACCTATAAATATTGATATGTATATCAGAAATCTTTGGAATGAGTGCAAGTGATAATCAAAGTGTATATGAGAGTGATTGGGTAAGATTTACCGATTGAAATGTGTATTTTTTCTTCGCTGCCCTGCTGGCCCCTTTGCCTCAAATACGTCTCTAGGTGGTCCCCAACCGCTTAAGAGAAGCAGAATGGGTGACCGGATGTATCCTTGCAGGCAAACAACGGAATTTTAGTGTTTATGTATGGAAAAAACTGAAATAAACATAACAGAAATTTACATATAAGAAGTATATAACAGCCAACTAAGATGGTTGTCCCGTGGGGGAAAATTGGCCAAAATGATCCATTTTCCTATTTGGGATAGCAATGTTAATGGTAAGAAAACGTAACAGAAACATACATGAATGAAAAGATAAAGCAAACAAGTATGGATAGCCAACTATGAGGTCTATTTAAGGGTTCTCCTAAGGGGCCCTAGGACTCCCAGCCACTAGCTAAGGCTGAAAACAATTGAATACTTCAGAAAATCTGCACTAAAACACATTAAACAAATTAAACCAGGTTGTTAGAAAATGAAAGTGAGCAAGTTAAACCCAAGGAAACAACAACAAACACCTAGCTAACCAATCCCTCCTGGAGATAGCTAACATATCAAGCATTTACCACTACCCCTCAACCCTTAACCAACAATTGACATATCCAATAACTAAAATTCAACAAGTACACACACATAAAGAGCCTTATAAATTTCAGCAGAGTTTTGTTACTATATTCATCCTCCCTTTTTACAATGCCAACCCTCTTATTTATAAAGGAGAGGTGAAGGCTTAGGGTTAGGTCACAAGACACTTGTCACTTTTGGACCAACCCTAAAGTACTTTTGTCTTTTTACAAAAAGTAAACTTATCCAAAAAGGGAACCTTATCCAAAAAAGAGAACCTTATCCAAAAGGGGATCAAATCAGATTTGACTTGACCCTTCAATTACATAATAATTACAATCCAAAAGTAAATCATACTGAAGTTTATGTTACAAAAAGTCATTTTTCATAAAATGACAAAGCTTGATATGCCACATCATCATTTTCCATTGGGATTTGTGCCATCCCACATTCTCTTTGATTGCTTCCATGTTTTGCAGCTGTAGGTGATGTGTTTTAGGATAGTACCCGGCCATCCATGGCTGCCAGATTCACCGGAATGAAGGCCCAAGGTGTGTCGAATTGCTAAGTTGCTTTGGAGGGCAAGGGGACTTCGGGCTTTGGTCGTTGTAAGTAAGGAAATGCCTATTGTTCAGGCACTTTTCAGACCTAACTATGCCCCCCCTTTGCTGCCTATAAGTTTCCCTGTGAGCTGGCTAACACATGGCTTTGATTTGGGCATGTTTCGGTGAGAGGACCCCTTGGACCTGAAATTTGAGAGGCTCTTCCTCTGTACCAAACAATCCCAAATATGTTCTTTACTATTTCCATGTTGTATCTCTGTCCGCTACCTTTTCGTTGCCTTTTGTTTGGCGCAAATTCGACTCCGGATGAGTGAGATATGGCCCCGGAAAGGTATGCGGATGGAGTCGGCCAATGGACTGATTAGGGAAAAGATTTGGAATTGGAGTGAAATTCTAGGTTGGACACCAGAATTGGTAGGCTGCTACAGGCCTATATACCTGTAGCTGAAATGGGTTTCCTTCATCGGGCCCAATTTGACCTCGGAGGCCCCCAATTAGGCCTCTTTTGGTGCATGCTTGTAGGGCCAAACTGAGTACTTGTCACTCTGGGACATGTCACTAAAAATCTGGGCTGAATTTGCTGAGGTGAATGGTATGGGTGTATTCTAGACTTCGCCCCGGTCATTTCGACTATTTACGGGTGAAAATCTGCTTTCGTACTGGGAAGTTATGCAATTAAAAAGTCCAGTGACCTTTAGGGGGAAGGAAATTTAATTTTACTATATGGTTCAAAACAATTTTAAATTTAATTTCTATTTTAATTAAACATTATAAAAATATTTTAAAAAATATTTTTAATTACAAACATAAAAATATATTCATAACTAAATTTAAAATTTAAAAATATTATAATGTAAAATTAAAAATAAAACTAAAGAATAAAATTAAATTAAATTTAAAATTTAAACAACCCAAAAACACAAAAGCCACTCCCGAGCCTTCGCCCCTGGTCGCATGGGAGACCAAGGCGTGGCCTTACCAAGCCCATGGGTATGGAGGAGGTGCTGGCGCTGGTGCTGGGGTAGGGAATGGGCAGTGGAAGAGAGGAGAGGGAAGTGGCCGAAGGTGTGGGCAGTGCGCGCAGAGGGGATATGCCCGCGGTGGTGGAATGGGAGAGGAGGCCACGGGAGAGGTAGTGGAGGTGGAGCTCGGAGTTGTAGGCCGTGTGGGAGATGAGAGGTAGAGGGTGGAGGAGCTACATGGAGGTGTAGGTATGGCAGTGTGGGAGGGGGACGCGGGGAAGAGAAGGAGGAGGGTGGGGAAGAGAAGGAGGAGGTGGCTGGAGGAGCGAATGTGAGGTTTGGGAGGAGTAGTGAGGAGTGCTGCAACGGAGGAGGAGCGCGCGCGTGGGAAGAATGGAGGTGTGGGCTGCAACGGTGGTGGTGGCACCCAGGTGGTGGACGGGCGGCCAGCCACCCAAAAATTAAATTTGAAAACCATAGGGAAAGTGGGTTTTTTGGAAACAAAATCGGACAGGAGGTTTCAGGTTCAAAACCCCTACCCTCCGTCAAAACTTTGGGCAATTTTTTGAGCTTTCTGGGTAAAGAAAAAAAAAGGGAGGGCTGGGGTTCAAAGCCCAGGGCTTCCCAGTGACATTCTCAGGCTTGCAACCTCCAATAGATAACTTTACAATTCAAAATTTAAAGGAGCCATGGAGGCTTGGGCAAGATGCCCAAGAGGGGTTCGAATCCCCTCTCCTTTGCATCTTTCAGCACACAGACACCCTTAATAACCTCAGCCATTAATCCACCAGACAGAACCAGCAAACAATCTCATCTTTGAAACAGGCAAACAAAACTAATTTCTTCCTGCAGAACCTCAAAACATCCAGCAACATATCTTATTGGTTTTTTGGAAATGAGCATAATGGGTTACCTGACCAACTGTTGGAGATGGCAGCATGAAAATTGGTTGTCCACTGCTGAGTT
>JASDQU010504330.1:97520-115440 GCA_032191745.1 Picea mariana | reverse complement strand
CATATTTTTTGTCCAAACCTTCTTTGGATAAAGGTTCTATATTATACACAATGTGACCTTTCCAACGGTGCAAGAATCACCTAAATATGAGTTTGTTTGCAAAAGTTATGCTTCCCACATGTTCACCTACCGTGTTGACCACCATGGTATGAGTGGATGCCACGTTAACCCCCATTACTCAAAACATGTGGGGATAGCCAGGTGGGGAATTTCAAGAAGACTCTAGAAGGTCCAAACCTTATCACTATTTGAGGGTTAAGGAAGTCAAAACCTACATGTAGATGGTTACTAAGATATGTTAAATTCCAGGCCAATAGAAGGAGAAGGGGTTCGAGTCTTTTGCATGATATCTTATTCTATTGCTAAGAAAAAAATATGTGACTAGTATTTTGTGAGAATAAAAAAGGAGGAGGACTTTGTAGTAGTCATTTAGGCCACAATGTCGAAAGGTAACTCTATAGTGTCTTCCCATTCCTTTGTATGTGAATTTTGTAACTGAAGCAAAGAGAGTAGAGCATAGGTCTCACCTTATAGTTGGATTTTCTCCCATATTGGGTTTCTCGGGTATAATATTGTATTAATGTGTGGATGGTGTGTATTTTTTGCATGTTCTTTCATTTTTTATATTTCAAATATTTCTTAAATTCAAGCAAAGATAGTAATTAAATAATTTGGGGTCTAAGGAAATAAACTGCAAAAATATAATATTTTAGAATATTACAAGATCTATTCTGACAAACTATTCTAGTGGAATATCTGTTGTAGTTTATAGACAATATTGGTATCAAAGAAGCTTTCTTTGGGGTATTTGTGGGAACTTGTAGCGATCCAGGAATCATTTCAATAAGAAAGTCGTAGAACCCTAGCCATGACCAATGAGTCTATTCATAACAAACCTCGAGATCCAATAGATGAGATATTTGTGAGGATAGAAGATAAATTTGTTGGCATATCTTGCAATATGTCCCTCCTCATGCCAACTCTAGCATGCAATATCAGATTGGATAGAGAGGCTAATGTATCTAACTTTAAGATTAGATTGAAAGAGAAATCAAGAGATAATGAAGACCCAGAAAAGGAGTCGAGGAAAGAGCCTCAGGAAGAGAAGCTCAATTTGAGTGACATTAACACTTTACAATCTTTATTCAAGACAGGGGAGATAGTGAAAATAAATCCATACTAAGGTGAGATTTATGCACTAAATTGAATCATTGCTTGAAACTACTATAATTTTATTTCATCATTCACCATATAGATGAGGAAAAAAAGATATTATTTTCCAAAATGAAGTTAGAGGGTCATGATTTAACCTAGTGGGAAAGTCACATAGAGACACTTAATTTCGAGGATGATCCACCAGTAATTAAGTGTCACGATTTCAAAACCCTCATTAAGTCCCAATTCTATCCTATTGGGTATATAGAATACCAATGGATCCATTGGAATTACTGCAGGAAAAGGAAGAGGAAGAGTGTACAGAAGTACACCACTAATTTCAGAAGGATGACCATCATGTTGGGTATCTCTCCCAATAACCTTGATGCAATCCTCAAGTATCTAGGGGGTCTACATAGTCATGTACGAAAGCAATTGATTCTTTTCAATACAAGGAAAGTGGAAAGGGCATGTGTGCAGGCATAGTATCTGGGAAACATAGGGCATAAGAAAGGGAAGCCAAGTAGTTTCGAGCATAAAGAGCACCATCAAGCTTCCAAGGAGAAGGGATGATTTTAAGGATGGAAATTTATATTAAAATGTAGAAACATGGGTTAATATTACTAGTGTTTAATATGCAAAATGTAAAATGTTTGTCGATAGTTTTGTAAAAATATTAGAATTTCTAAGTATTTTATATAGTTTCTATAAAATTTTGGGGATTTTTAAGGTAAAATAATTTTATTCTATGGAATTTGGGCAAATTATTTTTAGAAAAAATGGAAATTGGCGAATCGTTTTTTGGGAAAAACCATGGAAAATTATCCCATTTGCGAAATTTAGCCCCTAAAATCATCTATGCCAAGGAGGGGAAGAAGAAGTGAAAGGGGGGTAAGGATAAGGAGATGGAAGCCACTGCAAATCAGTGCAGGGATCCTAGCAACCATTGTAACCATTGAAATATTGATTATCACACTGAGGAAAATCATTGGAAACTACATCTAGAGATGAACCCAAAGAACCGCAAGAAGTATGCAAAGAAAAAAAATCTTCTATACATAGATTCATGAAATTAGGTCGAAAAAAGCTTCAATGTGGATGAGAATTTGTTTTACACATCATTGCAGAAGGAGGTGAATTTGAGTATCCTTAATCACCAACAAGAGAAGGACGTGACCAAACTATTCCACATCAAGATCCAGGTCAAGAAGACCAGGATATATGCTTTGTTTGACTTTGGTTCATAGGCTAATATCATAGCATGGGATTCGATCAACAGGATTGTATTGGAGGTCTGTGATCATCCTATGCCCTATTCATTGGGTTGGGTAAATGAAGATGCATAGATCAAGGTTAAAAAACAATGTAAGGTTAAATTTTTTCTAAGTGATGATTTTATTGATGAAGTGGAATTGGATGTAGTACCCCTTGACATATGTGGAGTAATGTTTGGAATCCACCACATGTATATGAGGGATGTAATCCTCATGTGGAGAGCCAACCAATACCAACTAATAAAGGATGGGAATTCCTACATCTTCAATGTGCATAAAGGAAATTCAAAGATCTCACTAGTAACTTCCAACCAAACCAAGAAGTTGATTAGTTCCAATAAGAAATATGTTTTACTTTTCTTAAGAGAAAATCAGACCGAGCATGAGTCCATGAGGGTAAAGGAATCCTAGAAGGGGTGTACTAAAGAGTATAAACATGAGTTGGAGTAGTTGATACATGCATACATAGGAGTGTTATAAGAGTCTAAAAATATACCACCCAAGAGGGAAGTGGAGCATCAAATAAATTTATTTCCAAACTTCCCCATTGTCAAATACTGGGTTGTATAGACAGTTTGTTCTAGAATAAAATGAAGTGAAGAAGAAGTTGCAACAGTTATTGGAGCATGGGGTGATTTTACCGAGCACCTCAACTTGTGGTTCACCTATCATTATAGTACCAAAGAAGGATGGGACTTGGTAGATTTGTATCGATTACATGGATTTAAACAAGATTACACTCAATAATTGATACCCTCTACCTATGGTCGATGATTTGTTATATAAGTTGTAGCACGCCAAGTACTTCACCAAGTTGGATCTGAAATCATGATACCATGAGGTATATTCAAAGAATAAGACACCTGGAATTCCTCCTTCAAGACAAGGCACATTCTATATGAATGGTTGGTCACGCCATTTGTCTTATGTAATGCACCAACTACATTTATGAGATTGATAAATGATCTATTACACCCATATTTAGATTCATTTGCTATAGTATATTTGGATGATATATTGTTTTATAGATATACCTAGGAAGAGTACATCTCACATCTTATACAGGTGTTAGAGACCTTGAAAAATAACTAGTTGGCAGCTAACCTAAAAAATGTGAGTTTTATTAGAATTCATTGGTGTATATGCGGTATGTAATTAGTGGAGGGGGACTCAATATCAATCCCACAAATATGGAGGTTGTCATGAAATGGCTAGTTCTTACAATTGTCATTGAAGTTAGGATCTTTCTTGGGGGAAAATAGTACTTGTGAAAGTTCATAGCTTCATTTTTAGTTGTAGTTGTACCACTCCACACCATAAAAATGAGTGGTAAGAGTTTCTAGTGGGGGAAGACTCAACAAAAATATTTTGATGATTTGAAAAAAAAGATTAGTCAAGCACCCATTCTCACATTACCAAACTTGCAAAATCCTTTCAAAGTGGAGACAGATGTAAGTGGGTATGCCATGGGAGAAATTTTGATGCAAGGAGGAAGGCTTGTATGTTATCATTCTGAAATATTTCATGGGGAAAAGAGACCATTATCCACACAGATCACCAATCACTACAGTATTTGCAGGCCTAGAGTAAGTAATAGCAAACCGAACATTACAAGTGGATGGGGTTTTTACAGAAATTTCATCTAGTCATCTTTGGGAACTTTGGGAACTCTGATGCATAAGGAGCCTTTTACCCATGATGCATACAATGAGCTATATGAGGACTTCAAGGAGGTTTTTCAGTAGCTACAGGACCAAATTCATATAGAAGAAGGTGACAACAAGGATGACTATCATTTCCAAAATGTATTACTCTACAAGATTTACAAACTCTGTGTACCTAAAGGTGAACAACTACATATTATCAGAGAGGCTCACACCTCCAAGGTTATGGGCAATTTTTGGTGTTGGGAAGATAGTTTCCAAATTACAAAGTTGTGTGTACTAGCCCATAATGCAAGAAGATATAGCACACTATATTAGAGGATGTATACTTTGTTGTACCAACAAGCCCAGTAATAACAAACAAGGTCTATACCATCCCTTACCTATACCCACTCGATCTTGGGAAATAATTTCCATGGATTTTGTGGGAGGTTTAACAACAACCAAGAAGGGACATGGCTATTTTTTTCTAGTATTTGACAAGTTCATAAGGATGTGTGTTCTCACGCCTTGTAAAAATACCATCAAAGGACAAGAAGCAGTAACAATTTTCTTTGAATAGTTATGGGTGCACTTTGGGATACCAAGGAGCATCATCTCAGACATGGATACTAGATTTCATAGTACATTTTGGACTACATTGTGGGAGAAGATGGAAAATAAATTGAAGATATCTATATCATATCATCCATAAACAAATGGGAAGAAAAAAGTAGTCAATAGGACTTTGGTACATCTTTTGAGGGTTACAATCAAAAGCATCTGAGGAATTGGGTTGAAAATATAATCTACATACAACACTCTTATAATAGAGAAGTCCACACTTCTAATGGTAAGTAACCTTTTGAAACTTGCTTTGGAAATTTTCCACCTTCACCCTTGGATTTTTTATATGGAAAACAAGGAGTGATGGAGGACCTCATACGAGAGGCCTTGACAATAGAAAAAAATATTGAGAAGATTATACAACTCCATTTGAAATTATGGGATACATTGAAGAAGTCACAAGAAAAACACAAAGACAAACATGATCAACACAAAACTAAGAAGTCATTTAAAGTGGGAGACATAGCTTGGTTATAGTTGAATAAGGAAAGACTACATGGTTTTGGTGAGAATATCAAGGCTCAGGCGTATGGAACTTTTTATATATTGGAGAAGGTGGGAGATAACACCTAAAAACTTATTCTATCCCCATACATTCACATTTACTAAATAGTGAATGTAGAGAATCTCAAACTCTATGAGCCTTCCATGTTAGATTAGGCGAAGGAGCAGGTCCTACCTTCCATAGAGGACTTATCACAAGATGTTGAGGTAGAGTTGGAGGAGGACACAATTTTGCAAAAGTGATCCAAAAATACAAAACGAGGGCAACATGAACCTTCGTAGATTGGGTTGAAAGAACAAATTCCTGGAAAATCAAAGTGGTACTCTAGTGAGAAGGTAGAGGAAAACTTTCCTTGCCTCATTCTATAAATATTTTGGGAACCAAAATACTCCTTAAATGGGGAGGTATGGTATAGATTGAATCATTATATTATTGTTTATTTATCTTGATGCTTTAGAGGGGAAAAAAATGGAGGAATAATCTTGCAAATCCATTTTAGCGATAGGTTCGAATTTGAAAAATTAGGTGCAAAAAAACCATTCAAAATATTCTAGAGCCATTTTGAGGCATTAAATGGAATTTTTTCATCCAAAGCTACTATGTAGTAATATTCTTTATTATACACACCGGGACCTTTCCAATGGTGCAAGAATCACTTCAATCAGAGTTTGTATGTGAAAGTTATGCCTCCGACAAGTTGACCTACCGTGTTGATCACCATGGTACGAGTGGATGCCACGTCAACCCCCATTACTAAAAATGTGTGGGGGTAGCAATGTGGAGACTTTCAATAATATTCTAGAAGGTCCAAACCTTATCACTAATTGAGGTTGAGGAATTCAAAACCCTAGCCCTAGATAGTTATCAAGTTATGTTAAATATTGGGCCACTAGGAGGAGAAGGGATTCCATTCTTTTGCATTTTATCTTGTTCCATAGCAAATAAAAACATCTGAGAGTGGTATTTTTTAGCATAACATAGGAGAAGGAGGATCGTGCAATATTCGTTTAGTCCACAATGTCAAAAGGTAACTCCATAGTGAGTTCTCATCCTTTGTATGTGCATTTTGTAACTAAAGCAAAGAGAGAAAAACATAGGGCTCACCTTCTAGCTCGGTTTTCTCTCGTATTGGGTTTCCTAGGTCAAATCTTGTATTTATTTTTGTGGATGGTGAGTATTTTTTGCATGTTCTTTCACTTTTGTATTTCAGATATTTTTTAAATTCAAGCAAAGCTAGTAATTAACTAATATGGGATCTAAGGAAATAAACTACAAAATTTAATATTTCAAAATATTATAAGATCTGTTCTGTTGAGATGTTCCACTGGAATATCCACAGAAATTTACAGATCACTAAGTTATGAACCTTTGATAATTGTTATTATTTGAAATTTTTGAGTTTCTCATCCTTAAAAGGTTAGACATATTTTTTTATTTATTATTTATATTAAATATAGTTGATAATTTTTTTGTTTTCTCTAATTTATTGTTTAAATGAGAAGATGGAGAGACAAAGAGAAAGAAGAAAGAGGTATGTTAGATCTCTTTCAATTTTGACATTAAATATCTAAATTTCACATCATTCCATTATACACTTGAAGATCTAATGGTGCAAGTTGCCAACAAGAATACTTCATAGATGTTCAAGCAATGTGTGGGGAAATCTTTTAGAATGTCGCATTGAGGTATATTGTTTGTAATTTTTTTCCTAAGGAAAACCTTAGTGGGAAACCCTCAAGTATTTCCCTACATTTTGTGGATCGTACCATGTGTGCTATCACCTTAAAATTGCTCACCTACACCATTTTCGATAATTATACCTAAATACATCATTTTGGCATGTATAACCTTCATCCTCCACTCCATTACACCATCATATGACCCCAAACTTGTTGGAACTAGCCAAGTCAACCACGTAAGTTGACCAAAGTTGATTAACACAAATATTGACCCATTAAGTATACATGGGCAATGCATATAAAATAAAAAAAATAACACTACCCCTAAGTCTATTTTTAACTGTTTTTTGGCCCCATTAATGCACTTGAGATGTTTTGATGGAATTTTAGTTACACGTGGACCATGTCAAAACATAATTTTTACTTTTAGTCTTTTGTCTAGTCGTATTTAACCAATGTAAGGAATACCATGTCAAGAGGGATGTCTTCCATGTAACTATCAATAAATCCCTTGAGGTCACGCATACACATAAATGCATCTAAGTAATTTTATGTTGTTGGAATGACATTAGAATCTTGAGAGTATATTTTTCTTGATTCCATATTCTAGTCTCTTTTCCTTCATTGTTAACTAAGGCTCGAGTTGGAGAAAACCAAGGAAGAAAATGACACATCCCAAGGAAGGTATTTGGAGTCCATTTTCCTTCATCAAGCTTCTTCATTAGGTGTTGTTTACTTTTCCATTCTATTGGGTTAATGATAAATTTCAGATTCTTTATTTCCATGTTTATGTTAAGTGGGATTTCTTTTATACATTTGGATTTTACTTATTGCATGGAATAAGGTTTTAAGGTACGTCAATATATCTAAGGTTTTACTTCTAGGTAATTTAACCACTAATCTATTGCTTGATCTACAACCATCAAATTAAAGGGTTTTTTCTCACCATTTTGAAAAATACACACCAAAAGTGTAAACCCAACGATATTTATTATTGCACTTGATCCAATAGGGTTATATAGAGAAGCATGCAATATATGCAATAGAGGCAACTATTCTAGGGGATTAACCTCAAGACCTCTTGCATGAAGCCCAAAAGACTCAACCACTCAAGCTAGTTCACTAGAGTTATATCATTTCTAAATATTGCAAATGTTGTTCCTATTACCTATCTTTCAATGACCGTTTGTTTGAAAATTCTTGTAGAAACTATGTATTTTCCTTTAGTATAAATATCCCTATATCATTTGTTATTTTGAGTTTTATGAGGACAGTTGATAGTTGGTGGTTAAATTATATGGTTTTGAGCATCAACATCTATGATATCATAATATAAACCAAGGTCTTATCAAAGATATTTATTCTCTTAAACCTAATGTTGGACAATTTGCCAATAGAAACTTGGTTTATAATGTATTCCTTGCCATTCTAGAATAACAAGCCTTGTTGGATAACACTATGGAGTGTCTACATACATTTTGCATTGCATCTTGCTATAGTATTCAAAGGGACAAATCCCAATGTTATAGAAAAAGAAAGTTCCAAACTCCTAGGGAGATTTAAGGTTAGGTGTAGTATAGAATTTAGTATACTATCTAGATCTTTAAGTTTCTTGAGGTACTCTATGCATTCTAATATCTAGCAAAAGAGCATTGGAGGTGGTTTTGTCAAGAGTTGAAAATATCCAAAGTGGATCACTTAACCATTGAGTGGACAAATTTCATATGTGTACTAAAGTTCTTACATCCATCCATGTTTATCATCTTCATGCTAGGTTCTTTCCATGAATGCATATTAAAGGATGGAAAAGGCCCTAAGGAATTTTGTATGGGCCAATATCTTTCGCCAATATCTTTCATGGAAAAGTATTTCACATTGTTGATTGGGAGTTATATTACACCTTGAGAAATTAGGTAGCTCAATGGGGATTTTTAAAACCCTCACATAGGTCCAAGTATTGTGTGCTAAGTCCATGAATCATGAGTTGGAAGAGGAGAAGATATGGAAATTTTTTTTTGAAATTTGGATTACTTTCATATGGCATATGGGAAAAATATCCTAGAAAGGTCTCGAATTTAAGAATGTTTCCATTATCTCTGTTATGGTTAAGATCAAGTTTCTTGTGCGAGCCACAATATTTTGAAAGATTGGAAATCTATTAATGCATTCATTTCTTATAAAGATAAGTGTTTACGAGCTAGTATGATTTTTTGTTATGACCATTGCATTCACTTGACACCTCTTCTAATGTAAGAGAAGAAAAACTTGGGGGAGATATGTTGGTTCTCAACCCTTAGATTCTATAAGAATGGTTGAATGGTATTGTTTTGGCTAGGGGAATGTAAAATAACCAATCAAAGGATTGTATTCCATGCACAAATTGAAGTCCATATATGGGATTTAAACCCCAACAACATAACTCTTGACATGGTTCAAATTTTGATCCTTGATTCACTTTTCATCAAGCTAGGTCAACGTTCTCCTTAATCTTCGTGGGGATACTAGAAATAGAACATAAAACATGATTATATTAAGTAAGTCTACTAATGGTTATAGGTATGGAAGCCTATTATGAAATGCAACAAATGTTTTTGTGAATGGTAACTATTCAAGTAACCTAAAAATGCTCAATCATCTATTATGCATGTATCCCTTTGCCAAGTCTAGATGGGGTAAGCTATGTATTTTTGAGGTCAAATTATCCTTGTTTCTATATCATAGAAAGATGCCCTCCTCAGAGATAAGATTCCTAGAATGTTGATTTCTAAGATCGACTACAACTCATTTGCAAGGAACATATTTTTCCCTATGAAACAAGAGGGATAATGTCCAATTTAATTTAAAAAACTCCTACATATTTTTCATGGTTTAATATATCTCTAATTCATCCAAGCATGCCCTTGTAAATCATCAATGTCTTCCATTGACATTCATAACATCCAAACATCATAAAAATGGTATGGCACCAAGAAAAAATGCATTGCAAAAATGACTAAAAAATGCACTGGTTTTCAACAAAGAATAAACTAAAATCTAATAAATTTTCACATTATGTAAACATATTCCATTAGAATTACTGAAAATGACAACTTTTCAATCTTACATCATGCAAGCATATATTCCATTGAGTGTATTTGAGTGTATTTGGAGACAAATCTGCTCAAAAGCATGAACATAACCTCCAAAAATGGAGAAGGATAATAACATCTTTCACTTTAACCCTCAGTGTTAGACTATATTCTCTTAACAATTATTACGTATTTATACATTTTAAAACATATTTTACTTTAACAAATAAATCTCTTATAATCTCATATATTTTAAATTCCATTGCAATCAAAACATTTTTTCAAAATAAATATTATTTTTTAAGGTAAAAATGGAAAAAAATAATATTCACACATTTATCAAATTTCAACTATAAATCCATTAAAATTAATTCAAACAAATATTCTAAATTAAATTAACCAACTACAAATAAATTCATTTATCAAATAAGGAACATCCATTTATAAAAAAAAACTTAAAATAGAGGACATGAATCCCACAACCATTGTTCTGTGACCAATGCTACTTATCATCCAATATGGTACTCAAAACTGGGACTTAATCCATGATATCATATTTTTCCTGAGATTGTGGAAAGCAAAGCTACAATGGTCAATGCACAATAGTTCCCCCAAACTACAAGCTCCATGACTATTACTACTAGAAACAATGTAATATATATATATCATAAACCAACATTGAAAACAAACTGTGAAGATCTGTCACCAATCTTCAGATAAATCTTTTTGGTTTTAGCTTTTGAGGCTTTTCAGGTAAGGGATTTCGTGTTGGCTTCTCAGGAACTTGCTTTTTTGTTGAATTTTCAATCTTTCGATTTGACTTTTCCTTTTCATCCACAAGTTTTGGTTTTGTATTTTCAGATGTTTTATCAAGCACTCCAATTGGTTTTGGCTTCTCATTTCCATTTCGATTCACAGGTCGTTTTGAGGGCAGAGGTTGACGTTCTGGCATCAACTGCTGACGATTATCTTTGGATTCATTATCCTTCTTGAAAGAATCGAGAGCTGTTTCCAATTCCCTTATTCTGTTCTGAAGCCGGACATTTTCTTCTGAATCCATTGTGCATCTATGCAATTCAGTGACTAAAGAGTCATTTTTATCCTCGAAACACTTTTTTGCCTCAACAAGGTTGGAAAGTCGTTTCTGTAAATCATCTAACTCCTGCATTTTCTCCTCTGCGATGGCCCTAGAGGATTCAAGCTCTTTGTTGAGAGAATTGAAAGTTGTTTGCAACTCCCTTACTCTTCCCTCAAGTCTTACCTTCTCTTCCTCTGAAACCAATGTTCTTCTACCCAATTCAGTTTGTAAAGACTTGTTTTCCTCCTCAAGGAACTTTTTCCCCTCAGAAGTGGATGAAAGTTCATCTTGCAAAGTCGCTAACTGGCTCTTTTTCTGCTCTGCCATAGCCAAAAGCTGTCTCTGTATATCAGAGAGTTGGGCATCTTTTTCCTCTTCAACAGCTAAAAGCTGGCTCCTTAAATTAGCTATTTGTACTTCGCCCGTGGTAGTAGACTCCTTTATTTCTTCCAAAGAGGACTTTGTTGAGAGCAATTCTTCTTCAAGCGCTTTATTTCTAGACAACTGTAACATCAAATCTTCATGGAAAGACTCTTGCAATGATTCAATCATCTTTCTATGTTCTTCCAACTCTTCATATTTCTGGGTAGTTTCTGCATGCAGTGATTCAAATTCCATCCTCTGGGCATCTTTTTCCTGCACCAGTTTGACATTGATCTCATGCAACTCTCCAAACTTTTTACTCAACTCCCCAACCTGCTCGTTAAGTCTACCTTTTTCTACAGTGGATTCTGCAGATCTTTGATTTTGCTTTTCAAGCAAACACTTGGTACTGTTTACCTCTTCTTGTAGCGTTTCATTCTGTTGTTTTAAAAGTTGTTCTGCTACCTTGTACTGCTGAATTAAATCTGAGTGTTGCTTGACTCCTTCATTCACCTGGTACTTCAAGAATTCCACTTCAATGCTCAGCTCTCTATTCTTTTGGGCCAATGATCTCCTTTCCTTAGCCAGCAGATCATGTTTTGTTTGCAGTCCTGCAAGAATGCCTTCCAAATTACTCTTTTTCACATCCCACAAATGCCGGTCGTCTTCACCTTTTTGGAGTAATTCCTGAGTCCTCTTGTTGGAGTCATTCAGCTCAGATTCCAATGCATTCCCCAGGTACTTTAAGAACTCCACCTCAATGCTTAGCTCTCTGTTTTTTTGGGTCAGTGATCCCATTTCACTACCCATCAACTCTTGTTTTGTTTGCAGCTCTGCAACAGTGCCTTCTAAATGATTCTTTTCAGCATTCCACAAATGTGTGTGGTCTTCAATTTTCCTGAGCAGACCCTGAATCCTTCCCTTGGAATCATTCAAGTCGGATTGCAAATCAATGTTTTCTGTTCTACATTGTTGTAAAACCATCTCATTTTGCACCCTCTCACCTTCGATTTGAACTAGTCTAGCATTATATTCATTCAACTGGGCTTTCAAGGACTCTGCTTCAGTGCTCAGCTCTTTGTTTTTCTGGCTGAGCAATTCCCTTTCACTAGCCATGGAATCCATCTTGGATTCGAAATTTGTTGCAGCAACTTCATGAATGTGAATTTGTGATTCCATTTCTGCGAGCTTTCGAGCTTCCTCCTGTCGTGAAGTATTCATATCTGTAATAAGTAGTTGATTAAGCTCCCGCAACTTGGATATTTCATCTTCACAACTTTTGCAGGGCTGGGAGTCCTTGTCCTGGGTGGACTGGAATACCTTCTTTTGATCTTTGCCGTTGCAGGGCGCGAAGGAAGATGATGCGTTGTTACCATTTTGTCTCCTTAGCCTGCTGCCTTTGCCCATCTTGTTCTTCAACAACCACAACCAGAAGCACCTGCCACAAACATAAACAAAAAGAGAAAAGTATTATATGGTTCCGGAGAACCAGAGATATTGAATTTAGACATGGATTATTTTTTAACTTTGGACCTAATTAGCAGGCAGAAGAATAAAGGGGAATTATGGAGGCAGCCGAGCTAAAGTGGATAGCCTGCTAATGCATCTGAAATAGAATAGGTAGACGTAAATACCCGTGTATAGGTGGACGTAAATATCTGAAAAAATGAATGCAGTGCAACGAAGCCCTTTTCTCGACAGCAAGATTACTCCTCAAACCACCACACACCTTTCACAAAATCGCAATTAGCAAACGCTATTTCTGCCTCGCTTAACGCCTTATTTCGAGTAACACAACATCTTCAGAGATAATTCCTCTCGCTCCTTTGTTTAATCAAGAAGTGCAAGGTTTATATAGATAACGATCCATCTAGGAAGAGGATAATGTTTTTAAGGTTAAAGTGGATTAGACCTCAAATTGAGGTATACCTCCACATATTTCCACATATTGGGTTGTTTAGTTTACGTATACCTCCACATATTGGGTTGTTTAGTTTACGTATACCTCCACATATTGGGTTGTTTAGTTTACGGAGATGTACATATTTTGTATTCTTTTACCCCTTTCATATTAATATATTTAATATTTTTAAGGTTAAAGTGGGTTAGACCTCAAATTGAGGTATATGATTTTCTTATTTATAGGATCTCCTCCACATATTGGGTTGTTTAGTTTACGGAGATGTACATATTTTGTATCCTTTTATCCATTTTTTATTAATATATTTAATATTTACTTAGTCTACACAAAAGTGTACATTATTTTCTTTTCATTAACCTCACGTTATTTATATATTTTATTTTTGTTATGAGACAATGAAATGTAAACCCAATAACTAGTAAGAATTTATTGTACTTTTCCCTAAGACCCACAACCCAACTCTGTTGTCTATTGACTCAATCTCAGTTACCCTAATCATGTTTTTCCAAACAACACACTATGTATTTCACAAATGTTTGACTATTCCAGATTATTTAAAAATGCAAATAATGTATTGTTGATAAAACTCTTTCTTATACCCCATATTAGAAGTCCACCTAATCTAAGAACCATATGGTCGTCTTCATTATCAAATTGAAAGATTTATAGTAGAAATAACATATTTTACTCAGATTTACTACAAAAAGATAGATTCTAACCACAATAGCCAAATAAGCGAAGGAACTTTCTAGTAGGAAAAACCTTTTAGCAATCCTTCTTATATGTATTTCTTTCACATTACCACATGGGCCTTATTTACTAGAGATGGCCTCCATACATAGAAATACATAGAAACCTATGTATTTACTTAGGGGGTTAAGAGGATTAGGACCCTAACATGCCCACACCCTAAAAATCAGCATTGTCCTCAAGGCCAGAGATGAGGGAATTTTTGAAGGATGTGATAGTCGGAACATAGATCAAGTTCAATGAAGAATTGAGTTCCCTTGAGCTCATCTAAGATATCATCAATGACTAGAATGGGGAACTTATCCTTGATATTTCTTTTTTAAGAGTTCAAAATTTGGGACACACGCACTAAGTGCATTATTTTTTTAGTACCATGACAACTGGGGATGGATAAGGACTAGTACTAGACTGGATGACACCAACAACTAGCAACTCTTGAACCATCTTTTCAATTTCAGTTTTTTAGGCAAATGGGTGGCAATGAGGGTGTACATTGTGTGGGAGACTACCTAGTATGCGTGGAGTAGAATGATCATGTGCATTGCGAGAGGGTGGGTGGCCTTTGGGGATTGCAAACACTAATTGGCCTTTAGCCAAGACTAACTGCATATTAGAATCAATGGGTTGAGAAGGTGTCTCAAAGGATTTAATGGCATGGAATTGCGCCACAATGATTGAATGCCCCTTTTTAAGAAGTTTTTCCATATGTTATGACCTAATGATATTTGGAGAACCAATTGTAATTCCTTGGAAAGTGTAGCAAGGCCCCTCCTAGTAAAAATCCATGTATAACTCTGGGAAATCCATAAGTGTAGTGATGCCCGTCCTACTGAAAAGTAATGTACAACTCCCATAAATCCACGGTGATAGGGCCTAATGTCCTTAACCATTCAACACCAAAAACAATGTCAAAACCACTCGTTTCAATAGAAAACATGTGGGTTTTCAAGGAATAATCACCCATTTGAAGCCACACATTTTCACAATGGCCCCCACATTTAAAGGAAACTCCATTAGCAATTGTGATTTGGAAGTTGTTGAAAACATGGATATACTAGTGTGTTTATTGATCTACCCATTGCCAAATAAAGTTGTGAGTGCTACTATTATAAATTAAGATAATGAGTTTACGATGTTTGATGTAGTCGATTAATTTGAGGGTTTGGGGAGCCTACGAGTCAGGGAATGCATGGAGATTTGGGGTTCCACATTCGATTAATCAGAGGGAGGAATGTTTTCAACTAGCAAAGGCATAGGTTCCTGAGGTATAACTTCATTTTCATCTTCCAAAATGTCCTCCGAAATGACCATAAAGAGTTTTTTCTCCTTAAATTTATGCTCGGGAAAATATTTCTCATCACTATTGTAGAAGATATCTTTAAGTTGACATTCTCCCATTTTAGCATAGGTTAAATTTTGAATCTTGAGAGGAGGAGAGGAAGGAGAGGAGTTGGTTGGATGGGGATGGGGAATCATGGATGTTTTTTTATTATTATTTTGGTATTCACCACCTTTTGGGCTTCCCTGGCTCTTTGAGAGGATTCTAGCCAAGTAGTAGGGTGATCCATTAAAACTCAGGCATGTATCTCTGATCTAGAATTGGATCCCGAGACCAAAATGGGTCTAGGAAGGCCTAAAAATCAAAGTGCTTAGAATGGCTTCAAAACGGATGTGTGTGTAGGCCTCATCGATACAAACCCAAAACAACTTGAACAAGCTCAAATGAACATCGTATGTGAAAGATATCATGGTTTTTTCGTTTCGTCAAATAGGCAAAAAAAAGGATGTTGACTATACAGTTTGTACAGTGCTGACGTGACCACTGATTGTACAGGACATATAGCTGACGTGGCAGGGTGTGTTTGCACTGACGTGGGCAGGTATAGGTGGACGAGTCGGGGTGTGACATGTAGCAACACTGCAAGGGTGACACATGACACGAGTTGACGTGACAAGATCCGTACAACACGTGGCAATGAGCTAACGTGGCAGGTACAATTAACGTTGAATGAGAAGAAATATGGGAAGACATGTGGTGGAATGATATTTCAACACATGGCACACTTTTTGGCAAATGAAATGGTGCCACGTGGCCCAGTCATGGCTGTCATGTGGCACCCATTTATTGGTCAGTTTATTGGTTGTTTGGGGCAAAATTATGGAGGGTCTATGGGGGTCGAACCTGTGACCTCCATGGGTGCCAAAGTCTTCATGTAGGTCGGGTTACGAGCTCGCCTACATGGTGGTTCTTAGCCATATACAATGCCACTACTATTTAAGTTTGAATGCATGTGAATTAGGCGAAGTAAAGGGTTGGGGCTAGCCCCAACCCTCGACACAAACAACCATACGACTGCTTCCTGGTGACCTGGATCTTAACTGTTGGCACACGGGTATGATCGGAGGTTATCCCCCAGTGCAACACATTCCATGCGATCACTTCCACATGACCATACACTATGCTGTGGCGCGGTGTTATTATGGTGTAGCTCATTTCAAAGTTAAGCCCTGGTTTCCACTACCTTACATATGACCCAGACTTGTTTATTGGCGCAGATAAGAGGTTTAGCCCCGATTGGTCGGGCTAGCCCACCGACCAAGGGCGTAACCAAAGGCATATGACCACGGGCTAATGGAATGGGGCGCGTGGAGCAGAATCCCGCGACCATATGGTCGGTGAACACAATCAGGAGCTAGAATCGGAGGGGGGGCAATGCACAACTTCTAGCGCTTGGCCACATGGAACGCATACATATGCCCAGGGGCCTGGAGATAAGGGGTTGTTCCATAATAAACTATTTTTGGGTTTTAAACATTATAATAAATATTTTATTGGATTTTTCAGCATTTTTGTGAGATTTTGGTCAATATTGGGGGATCTAGAGCCCATTTTGAGGCCAGATCTCGGGGAGAAGTTGGGAGTTTGTTACCCACTTCAAGTCTATAAAAACCAAAGGCTCTTAAATCCATGGGAGGAGGTTCAGAATAGGAAAATTTTGAATAATTGTTGAGTCAAAGCCATTTTTTTTTATGCAAGGAAGCCATTGAGGAGAGCACCATTGCGGGCAATTTCCGGGAGCTTCGTTCATCCGTTTTCAATGCCGTCAATTTTGTTGGGTTCTTGAGATCTGGTAGAACACAACTAGATCTTTTGGTAATCCTTTTGGCACTATTATGATGTACGTTTAAAGATTTGAACGGAAATAAGAAAGCCACACCCACTGAAACAAAGGCCCAGAGACATAGGCGAGATTGCCGAACTCCATTATCAACTTCTCTTGTTATGGTTTGTTGTTGCTTTATGATTATTTACTAATCTATATATGTTTATATGGATGCCATGTTTCTTCATTAATTCTTCCTCTTTCATTCAATTCCTAAATGGTTATTTAACTCATGTTCTTAAAACTCAATGATTATCGTTTAAAATATCTTTTCGGATCAAGTGGTATCAGAGATAGTTGACGGTTGGTTTTTTATTTTGCATGATTAACAGGGAAAGAATGAATCATGGTGAAGGCGAGATTTTTGAAGAGAATCCATTGATTGGATTGAGAAAGAGAACTTCTCAAAGTGAGAAAATGGCATCGAAAGAGGGACTTTCTAATGAGGAGAAATAGTTTCGAAAAACTTTCTTCTCCATGTCAGAGATGATGAAGGTTCTATATGAAGATTACCTGGAATGGAAGAGACTGATTCTAGGTGAATATTCAAAGGTCAAAAGTGAAGAAGGAGAGTATCCTCCTCAAATTCCTCCTTCACCTCCTTCTCCATCAACTTCTTCTTCTTCTTCAAGTTCAAGTTCTAAATCCACTGCAAGAAAACATTCCCATAAACATAAACAAGAAATGCCTTTA
>JASDQU010504330.1:32050-64207 GCA_032191745.1 Picea mariana | reverse complement strand
TAGAGGTTTTGAGCTTAGCTGTAGAGGATATAGCTGAGCACATTCCTTGTGGACAACGCTGCAAGGAGATATACCCATACTTGGATTGGGTGGAAATATACATGATGTATATGGACACTCTTTGGGATACAAGTTCATTCATCATCAATAGAGTGTTGGGTCCAGTAAAACATACATGATACAGGCTGGTGCAGGAGGACATGGTGGTGTGTAGCAGTATACAGGAGTCCTTATTGACACATGGTGGTGTACGGTGGAGCTTCAGGGCGTTTCCTCCAAGGAGACATCCCAACCGAGTCCTTTATTTTATCATTAGGATCGAGGAAAGTCGTGGATTGGTGGACGTTGAGATGCCTTGGTTGTGTAGGGTCCATGATAGGGTGTTCCAGGAGTGGAGAGTGCAGTTGGAGTGTGATGAGAAAATGATTATGATCAAAGGAGTGTAGTGTGAGTAGGGTGGCATCTCTTTCAGATTGGTATGGGACCCTGGGGTTGCAGTTGTTGAGAAATTGACAGTTGGAACCGATGGGATTGTTGGTTTACATAGTTTTTTTGGGGGGGAGGAGTGGTCTTCCTACGAGTTGATCGAGTTCATACAACTTTTGTTCGCTTGGTTGATCAGGAACAATTAGGAAGGATCTTGTAATAACACCTTGCAGGTTCATGCTACGAGTAGAGGATACACATTTTCCAGGAAGGTTTGGGACCTAGCTATCACTTTGAGACATGCTCAGTCAATGGAGCATCAAATTGAGTTGGTATTGCTTGAGGACAAGAAATCTTGGGGCGGGAGGATTTGTAATGTCCCATTTTTGGTGAGCTTAGAAAAATTAGATATTTAATTAATTATTTTATTATGTTGTCTAAAGTCAAATTGGGCAACTAATATTTAATTAATTTTTATTTAATTTTTAAGTGACTTAATCAAAATATCATTATAAAGTCACTTTATTAGATAAAGCTCTCTTCTAGAAGCTTCGAGAAGGCTGAGTTTGATCTCTCTAGAAGGATCCATGGGGCCTTTAAAAGGAGAGGAGGGAAAGTCATTTGGGATGTCAGATTTTGTGATAATTTCTTGTGGAGCGCTCGGTGAGTCGATGTTTTCGTTAGGGTTTTAGAAAAACCCTTTCATTGGAGTTTGGATTTGGTGGTGAAACTATCCACCCTAGTTAAACAAAGAGGGGGATCCATCCAGGGTTTCTAGTGGATATTTAGTCCAGTTTAGCTTCAATCCAGTTTCATCTTTAGTGTTCTATTTGAAGAGATCGTCCATTGTTCCAGGTTATGTTTGTTATTATTGATGTATTGCAGTTGCCATGGAAGCCATTTATGCTTATAAAGTTGTTTTCAGTGATCCAGTAATAGTAAAATGCTCCTCTTATCTCTTCAATTTATGTGTACTTTGGGTGTGTATATGATATGTTTGAAGAAATTACAAGGATTTGTAGCAAAGTTAATGCCCTAATTTTATTTACAAATTCAAACCCTAGTTTTCTTATAAGCGACATCTAACACCCATGCAATAGTGCAGAAACAATAAATGTAAGAAGGCTTACTAGAAGGTTCTTCCTACTAGAAAATTTCTTCTCTAGAATGTTCCTAGGAGGTAAATAGTACTATATAAAGAAGTAGAAGCAATGTAATGAGATGCTTTGTGAAGCTATTTGTAATAATATCTCTTCTCAATTGGAGGTTTCCCCCTCGAAGTGGCAAGTGAATGTTACTCATAGTAATACAATAATAATGTTATGGTGCTATTTGGTTCTTTATTTGGCTATTATGGTTGCAGTATATCTTTTATACAACTAATATAGGTAAAAACTATTGTTTTTGCTATGTATCTTTCAATTTGATAATAGATAACACCACAAGTGGTATCAGAGCACTTTTGTGAGAATATATTTTAGAGAGAAAAACATTAGGCTAGAGATATGTTCTGGTGTCTATAAATAACATAGTTGTCTATCATTCAGTAGATACAATTGTGGTAGGGGAAGCATACACATAGGAAATACAAGAGGTTTCAGACTGTTGGAAACCCTTGTAACCCTTGTTGTTATACTTTCAAGTAGTACCACATCAAACAACACCTATATATGGAGTTCCATATTCACATACAACCAAGTATATCGAAAGTCTTGTATGTTTCCTAAAACTAGCCTTAGATAAGTCAATTAATCATCTGGTTTCTATAGTGGCATCAAGAAGAGCACTCAAGAATATTACTCTCTAGTACCTAGGTAATCAGGTAGTATGGCTAATGGTGTGGCCAAGCTTCCTTAGTTAGATCCCTAAGAAATTGCATTCAATGTACTACTATTGGACCCCACACATATATCAGAGAGCTATAGCACTTGGCACTCCCTTGTCCTCAGGACCCTTGAAGCCCTAGTCCTTGCTACAACTCCAAGAAATTCATACAAAACGATTTATCTTGAAAATTTTCACATTTATTCAATAGAAACCCTAGTTCTTGCTACGAGTCAACAAAATTCCTACATAAACTATAGTATTGAGAATTTGAACATTCTATCAACATTGTATTATTCAGGTGGGATTATAACTTTGCAAGAATAAAATAAATAAAAAATATATGTCCTCACCACAACCTTATTTGGGACCTATCTCAATAGACTCCTTCTATCATGTTGATCGTCATGGTACCACCCTCCAGTAAGCCTTTTTTGTTGGTTCCTCTTAGTCCATTCCCCGGAAATTACCTTAATAGACGCAAAAGGAAACACTTATCACCTTGGTACCACTCTCTAGTAAGTCGTTTTTGGTGGACCCACTCACCCCATTACCTTGAAAATATCTAAATAGACCTAGAAAGTAGCATTGATCACCTTGGTATCACTTTGCAATAACCTTTTTCTTATGGACCCCCATCCCTATGGCTACCCAAAAAAATGATCTCACCAACCGAGTCTCAATCTTGGAAACTTTTTGTGAGTAGTTGCAACACCAACTAGGTCATAACCACTCATATACTTAGAAAATAATTTCTTCCATCAATGCCAAGCTCAAAAAAAGGGACTCGGTCGTGGAACTACTATCCCAACTCATGAAAATGTGCAATTAATTCAAGGACCAACCATCCCAACCAAAGGGAGTTGAATCATCCAATCCCATGGGGCCTAACTCTCGCCAACTTGTTCACGATTCTATGACTGAAAACATCTAAAGTTGATCTAAACGAATTTGATGGATCCAACTCCATAGATTGGGTCACTCAACTGGAACACTATTTTTCCCTCCATGGCATAAATGATGACTTAATGAAACTTCCCGTGGGCATCTTACATTTAGATCTTGAACATTGGCAATGGTGGAAAGGGCTTAAGAACTCTCATAGGGGTTATATAACTTGGACAAAATTTCTCGTTGACCTCTATGAATGTTTTGAACTAAGCACTCATTATTTGGGCCACCTAACCAAGCTTAAACAATTTGGTATAGTTGAATAGTTCATCTCATCTTTTGAGAAACATGCTTTCAACATTGAAGGCATGTCAAATACCTTCTTTTGGGAATTCTTAATTCGTAGTCTGAAGGAAGAGATACATGCCTGAGTTTTAAGAATCACCCTACTACTTGGCTAGAATCCTCTCAAAGATCTAGGGAAGCCCAAAAGGTGGTGAATGCCAAAATAAATAAACAAAATATCCATGATTCCCCATCCCAACCCACCCAACTCCTCTCCTTCCTCTCCTCCTCTCAAGATTCAAAATTTAACCTATGCTAAAATGGGAGAATGTCAACTTAAAGATATCTTCTACAATAGTGATGAGAAATATTTTCCTGAGCATAAATGTAAGGAGAAACAACTCTTTATGGCCATTTCAAAGGACATTTTGGAGGATGAAAATGAAGTTATACCTCAAGAACCTATGCCTCTACTAGTTGAAAACATTCCTCCCTATGATCAGTCGAATGTGGAACCACAAATCTCCCTGCGTACCCTGACTGGTATTTTGGCTCCCCAAACCCTCAAATTAATCGGCTACATCAGTTTTAAGAATCACCCTACTACTTGGCTAGAATCCTCTCAAAGATCTAGGGAAGCCCAAAAGGTGGTGAATGCCAAAATAAATAAACAAAATATCCATGATTCCCCATCCCAACCCACCCAACTCCTCTCCTTCCTCTCCTCCTCTCAAGATTCAAAATTTAACCTATGCTAAAATGGGAGAATGTCAACTTAAAGATATCTTCTACAATAGTGATGAGAAATATTTTCCTGAGCATAAATGTAAGGAGAAACAACTCTTTATGGCCATTTCAAAGGACATTTTGGAGGATGAAAATGAAGTTATACCTCAAGAACCTATGCCTCTACTAGTTGAAAACATTCCTCCCTATGATCAGTCGAATGTGGAACCACAAATCTCCCTGCGTACCCTGACTGGTATTTTGGCTCCCCAAACCCTCAAATTAATCGGCTACATCAAACATCATATACTCATTATCTTAATTTATAGTAGTAGCACTCGTAACTTTATTTGGCAATGGGTAGCTCGAGAAACACACTAGTATATCCATGTTTTCAACAACTTCCAAATCACAATTGCTAATGGAGGTTCCTTTAAATGTGGGGGCCATTGTGAAAAAGTGTGGCTTCAAATGGGTGATTATTCCTTGAAAACCCACACGTTTTCTATTGAAATGAGTGGTTTTGACATTGTTTTTGGTGTTGAATGGTTAAGGACATTAGGCCCTATCACCGTGGATTTATGGGAGTTATACATTACTTTTCAGTAGGAGGGGCATCACTACACTTATGGATTTCCTGGAGTTATACATAGATTTTTACTAGGAGGGGCCTTGCTACAGTTTCCAAGGAATTACAATTGGTTCTCCAAATATCATTAGCTCATAACATATGGAAAAACTTCTTTAAAAAGGGCATTCAATGATTGTGGCACAATTCCATGCCATTAAAATTTAAATTGTTTGAAACACCTTCTCAACCCATCGATTCTAATATGCAGTTAGTCTTGGATAAAGACCAATTAGTGTTTGAAATCCCCAAAGGCCACCCACCCTCTCGCAGTGCACATGATCATTCTACTCCACGCATACTAGGTAGTCTCCCACACAATGTACACCCTTATTGCCACCCAATTGCCCGAAAAAATGAAATTGAAAAGATGGTTCAAGAGTTGCTAGTTGCCGGTGCCATCCACTCTAGTACCAGTCCTTATCCATCCCCAATTGTCATGGTACTAAAAAAAGAATGCACTTAGTGCTTGTGTCCCAAATTTTGAACTCTCAAAAAAATAAATATCAAGGATAAGTTCCCCATTCTAGTAATTGATGATATCTTAGATGAGCTCAAGGCACTCAATTCTTCATCGAACTTGATCTATGTTCCGACTATCACATCCTTCAAAAATTCCCTCATCTCTAGCCTTGAGGACAATGTTGATTTTTAGGGTGTGGGCATGTTAGGGTCTTAATCCCCTTAACCCCCTAAGTAAATACATAGGTTGCTATGTATTTCTATGTATGGAGGCCATCTCTAGTAAATAAGGCCCATGTGGTAGTGTGAAAGAAATACATGTAAGAAGGATTGCTAAAAGGTTTTTCCTACTAGAAAGTTCCTTCGCTTATTTGGCTATTGTGATTACAATCTATCTTTTTGTAGTAAATCCGAGTAAAATATGTTATTTCTATTATAAATCTTTCAATTTGCTAATGAAGACGACCATATGGTTCTTAGATTAGGTGGACTTCTAATATGGGGTATAAGAAAGAGTTTTATCAACAATACATTATTTGCATTTTTAAATAATCTAGAATAGTCAAACATTTGTGAAATACATAGTGTGTTGTTTGAAAAAATCAGGTAATAAAAACATGATTAGGGTAATTGAGATTAAGTAAAGAGGCAACCGAGTTGGGTTGTGGGCATTAGGGAAAAGTACAATAAATTCTTACTAGTTATTGAGTTTACATTTCATTGTCTCATAACAATAAATAAAATATATAAGTGTATAAGTGAGGTTAATGAAGAGGAAATAAGATATGCATACTTTTGTATAGAATAAGTAAAAATAAAATATATTAATATGAAGTGGGTAAAAAGATACAAAATATGTACATCTCCTTAAACTAAACCATCCAATATGTGGAGGAGATCCTATAAATAAGGAAATCATATACCTCAATTTGAGGTCTAACCCACTTTAACCTTAAAAACATTATCCTCTTCCTATATGGATCGTTATCTATATAAACCTTGCACTTCTTGATTAAACAAAGGAGCGAGAGGAATTATCTCTGAAGATGTTGTGTTATTCGAAATAAGGCGGTAAGCTAAGCAGAAATAGGGTTTGCTAATTGCGATTTTGTGAAAGGTGTGTGGTGATTTGAGAAAGGAGTAATCTTGTTGTCCAGAAAAGGGCTTCGTTGCGCTGCATTCGTTTTTTCAGATATTTACGTCCACCTATACACGGGTAGGGAGTAGAGGTATTTACGCTTAACTATTCTATTTCAGATGCATTAGCAGGCTTTCCACTTTAGCTCGGCTGCCTCCATAATTTCTCTTTATTCTTCTGCCTGCTAATTAGGTCCAAAGTTCAAAAATAATACCATGTCTAAATTTAATATCTCTGGTTCTCCGGAACCATATAATACTTTTCTCTTTTTGTTTATGTTTGTGGCAGGTGCTTCTGGTTGTGGTTGTTGAAGAACAAGATGGGCAAAGGCAGCAGGCTAAAGAGACAAAATGGTAACAACACATCATCTTCCTTCGCGCCCTGCAATGGCAGAGATCAAAAGAAGGTATTCCAATCCACCCAGGACAAGGACTCGGACTCCCAGCCCTGCAAAAGATGTGAAGATGAAATATCCAAGTTGCGGGAGCTTAATCAACTACTTATTACAGATATGAATACTTCACGGCAGGAGGAAGCTCGAAAGCTCGCTGAAATGGAATCACAAATTCACATTCATGAAGTTGCTGCAACAAATTTCGAATCCAAGATGGATTCTATGGCTAGTGAAAGGGAATTGCTCAGCCAGAAAAACAAAGAGCTGAGCACTGAAGCAGAGTCCTTGAAAGCCCAGTTGAATGAATATAATGCTAGACTAGTTCAAATCGAAGGTGAGAGGGTGCAAAATGAGAGGGTTTTACAACAATGTAGAACAGAAAACATTGATTTGCAATCCGACTTGAATGATTCCAAGGGAAGGATTCAGGGTCTGCTCAGGAAAATTGAAGACGACACACATTTGTGGAATGCTGAAAAGAATCATTTAGAAGGCACTGTTGCAGAGCTGCAAACAAAACAAGAGTTGATGGATAGTGAAATGGAATCACTGACCCAAAAAAATAGAGAGCTAAGCATTGAGGTGGAGTTCTTAAAGTACCTGGGGAATGCATTGGAATCTGAGCTGAATTGCTCCAACAAGAGGACTCAGGAATTACTCCAAAAAGGTGAAGACGACCGGCATTTACGGGATGTGAAAAAGAGTAATTTGGAAGGCATTCTTGCAGGACTGCAAACAAAACATGATCTGCTGGCTAAGGAAAGGAGATCATTGGCCCAAAAGAATAGAGAGCTGAGCATTGAAGTGGAATTCTTGAAGTACCAGGTGAATGAAGGAGTCAAGCAACACTCAGATTTAATTCAGCAGTACAAGGTAGCAGAACAACTTTTAAAACAACAGAATGAAACGCTACAAGAAGAGGTAAACAGTACCAAGTGTTTGCTTGAAAAGCAAAATCAAAGATCTGCAGAATCCACTGTAGAAAAAGGTAGACTTAACGAGCAGGTTGGGGAGTTGAGTAAAAAGTTTGGAGAGTTGCATGAGATCAATGTCAAACTGGTGCAGGAAAAAGATGCCCAGAGGATGGAATTTGAATCACTGCATGCAGAAACTACCCAGAAATATGAAGAGTTGGAAGAACATAGAAAGATGATTGAATCATTGCAAGAGTCTTTCCATGAAGATTTGATGTTACAGTTGTCTAGAAATAAAGCGCTTGAAGAAGAATTGCTCTCAACAAAGTCCTCTTTGGAAGAAATAAAGGAGTCTACTACCACGGGCGAAGTACAAATAGCTAATTTAAGGAGCCAGCTTTTAGCTGTTGAAGAGGAAAAAGATGCCCAACTCTCTGATATACAGAGACAGCTTTTGGCTATGGCAGAGCAGAAAAAGAGCCAGTTAGCGACTTTGCAAGATGAACTTTCATCCACTTCTGAGGGGAAAAAGTTCCTTGAGGAGGAAAACAAGTCTTTACAAACTGAATTGGGTAGAAGAACATTGGTTTCAGAGGAAGAGAAGGTAAGACTTGAGGGAAGAGTAAGGGAGTTGCAAACAACTTTCAATTCTCTCAACAAAGAGCTTGAATCCTCTAGGGCCATCGCAGAGGAGAAAATGCAGGAGTTAGATGATTTACAGAAACGACTTTCCAACCTTGTTGAGGCAAAAAAGTGTTTCGAGGATAAAAATGACTCTTTAGTCACTGAATTGCATAGATGCACAATGGATTCAGAAGAAAATGTCCGGCTTCAGAACAGAATAAGGGAATTGGAAAC
Organism: Picea mariana; assembly: GCA_032191745.1. Taxonomy (NCBI): domain Eukaryota; kingdom Viridiplantae; phylum Streptophyta; class Pinopsida; order Pinales; family Pinaceae; genus Picea; species Picea mariana. Next base: position 55,661 of record JASDQU010504330.1, on the reverse strand, counting down.
AGCTCTCGATTCTTTCAAGAAGGATAATGAATCCAAAGATAATCGTCAGCAGTTGATGCCAGAACGTCAACCTCTGCCCTCAAAACGACCTGTGAATCGAAATGGAAATGAGAAGCCAAAACCAATTGGAGTGCTTGATAAAACATCTGAAAATACAAAACCAAAACTTGTGGATGAAAAGGAAAAGTCAAATCGAAAGATTGAAAATTCAACAAAAAAGCAAGTTCCTGAGAAGCCAACACGAAATCCCTTACCTGAAAAGCCTCAAAAGCTAAAACCAAAAAGATTTATCTGAAGATTGGTGACAGATCTTCACAGTTTGTTTTCAATGTTGGTTTATGATATATATATATTACATTGTTTCTAGTAGTAATAGTCATGGAGCTTGTAGTTTGGGGGAACTATTGTGCATTGACCATTGTAGCTTTGCTTTCCACAATCTCAGGAAAAATATGATATCATGGATTAAGTCCCAGTTTTGAGTACCATATTGGATGATAAGTAGCATTGGTCACAGAACAATGGTTGTGGGATTCATGTCCTCTATTTTAAGTTTTTTTTTATAAATGGATGTTCCTTATTTGATAAATGAATTTATTTGTAGTTGGTTAATTTAATTTAGAATATTTGTTTGAATTAATTTTAATGGATTTATAGTTGAAATTTGATAAATGTGTGAATATTATTTTTTTCCATTTTTACCTTAAAAAATAATATTTATTTTGAAAAAATGTTTTGATTGCAATGGAATTTAAAATATATGAGATTATAAGAGATTTATTTGTTAAAGTAAAATATGTTTTAAAATGTATAAATACGTAATAATTGTTAAGAGAATATAGTCTAACACTGAGGGTTAAAGTGAAAGATGTTATTATCCTTCTCCATTTTTGGAGGTTATGTTCATGCTTTTGAGCAGATTTGTCTCCAAATACACTCAAATACACTCAATGGAATATATGCTTGCATGATGTAAGATTGAAAAGTTGTCATTTTCAGTAATTCTAATGGAATATGTTTACATAATGTGAAAATTTATTAGATTTTAGTTTATTCTTTGTTGAAAACCAGTGCATTTTTTAGTCATTTTTGCAATGCATTTTTTCTTGGTGCCATACCATTTTTATGATGTTTGGATGTTATGAATGTCAATGGAAGACATTGATGATTTACAAGGGCATGCTTGGATGAATTAGAGATATATTAAACCATGAAAAATATGTAGGAGTTTTTTAAATTAAATTGGACATTATCCCTCTTGTTTCATAGGGAAAAATATGTTCCTTGCAAATGAGTTGTAGTCGATCTTAGAAATCAACATTCTAGGAATCTTATCTCTGAGGAGGGCATCTTTCTATGATATAGAAACAAGGATAATTTGACCTCAAAAATACATAGCTTACCCCATCTAGACTTGGCAAAGGGATACATGCATAATAGATGATTGAGCATTTTTAGGTTACTTGAATAGTTACCATTCACAAAAACATTTGTTGCATTTCATAATAGGCTTCCATACCTATAACCATTAGTAGACTTACTTAATATAATCATGTTTTATGTTCTATTTCTAGTATCCCCACGAAGATTAAGGAGAACGTTGACCTAGCTTGATGAAAAGTGAATCAAGGATCAAAATTTGAACCATGTCAAGAGTTATGTTGTTGGGGTTTAAATCCCATATATGGACTTCAATTTGTGCATGGAATACAATCCTTTGATTGGTTATTTTACATTCCCCTAGCCAAAACAATACCATTCAACCATTCTTATAGAATCTAAGGGTTGAGAACCAACATATCTCCCCCAAGTTTTTCTTCTCTTACATTAGAAGAGGTGTCAAGTGAATGCAATGGTCATAACAAAAAATCATACTAGCTCGTAAACACTTATCTTTATAAGAAATGAATGCATTAATAGATTTCCAATCTTTCAAAATATTGTGGCTCGCACAAGAAACTTGATCTTAACCATAACAGAGATAATGGAAACATTCTTAAATTCGAGACCTTTCTAGGATATTTTTCCCATATGCCATATGAAAGTAATCCAAATTTCAAAAAAAAATTTCCATATCTTCTCCTCTTCCAACTCATGATTCATGGACTTAGCACACAATACTTGGACCTATGTGAGGGTTTTAAAAATCCCCATTGAGCTACCTAATTTCTCAAGGTGTAATATAACTCCCAATCAACAATGTGAAATACTTTTCCATGAAAGATATTGGCGAAAGATATTGGCCCATACAAAATTCCTTAGGGCCTTTTCCATCCTTTAATATGCATTCATGGAAAGAACCTAGCATGAAGATGATAAACATGGATGGATGTAAGAACTTTAGTACACATATGAAATTTGTCCACTCAATGGTTAAGTGATCCACTTTGGATATTTTCAACTCTTGACAAAACCACCTCCAATGCTCTTTTGCTAGATATTAGAATGCATAGAGTACCTCAAGAAACTTAAAGATCTAGATAGTATACTAAATTCTATACTACACCTAACCTTAAATCTCCCTAGGAGTTTGGAACTTTCTTTTTCTATAACATTGGGATTTGTCCCTTTGAATACTATAGCAAGATGCAATGCAAAATGTATGTAGACACTCCATAGTGTTATCCAACAAGGCTTGTTATTCTAGAATGGCAAGGAATACATTATAAACCAAGTTTCTATTGGCAAATTGTCCAACATTAGGTTTAAGAGAATAAATATCTTTGATAAGACCTTGGTTTATATTATGATATCATAGATGTTGATGCTCAAAACCATATAATTTAACCACCAACTATCAACTGTCCTCATAAAACTCAAAATAACAAATGATATAGGGATATTTATACTAAAGGAAAATACATAGTTTCTACAAGAATTTTCAAACAAACGGTCATTGAAAGATAGGTAATAGGAACAACATTTGCAATATTTAGAAATGATATAACTCTAGTGAACTAGCTTGAGTGGTTGAGTCTTTTGGGCTTCATGCAAGAGGTCTTGAGGTTAATCCCCTAGAATAGTTGCCTCTATTGCATATATTGCATGCTTCTCTATATAACCCTATTGGATCAAGTGCAATAATAAATATCGTTGGGTTTACACTTTTGGTGTGTATTTTTCAAAATGGTGAGAAAAAACCCTTTAATTTGATGGTTGTAGATCAAGCAATAGATTAGTGGTTAAATTACCTAGAAGTAAAACCTTAGATATATTGACGTACCTTAAAACCTTATTCCATGCAATAAGTAAAATCCAAATGTATAAAAGAAATCCCACTTAACATAAACATGGAAATAAAGAATCTGAAATTTATCATTAACCCAATAGAATGGAAAAGTAAACAACACCTAATGAAGAAGCTTGATGAAGGAAAATGGACTCCAAATACCTTCCTTGGGATGTGTCATTTTCTTCCTTGGTTTTCTCCAACTCGAGCCTTAGTTAACAATGAAGGAAAAGAGACTAGAATATGGAATCAAGAAAAATATACTCTCAAGATTCTAATGTCATTCCAACAACATAAAATTACTTAGATGCATTTATGTGTATGCGTGACCTCAAGGGATTTATTGATAGTTACATGGAAGACATCCCTCTTGACATGGTATTCCTTACATTGGTTAAATACGACTAGACAAAAGACTAAAAGTAAAAATTATGTTTTGACATGGTCCACGTGTAACTAAAATTCCATCAAAACATCTCAAGTGCATTAATGGGGCCAAAAAACAGTTAAAAATAGACTTAGGGGTAGTGTTATTTTTTTTATTTTATATGCATTGCCCATGTATACTTAATGGGTCAATATTTGTGTTAATCAACTTTGGTCAACTTACGTGGTTGACTTGGCTAGTTCCAACAAGTTTGGGGTCATATGATGGTGTAATGGAGTGGAGGATGAAGGTTATACATGCCAAAATGATGTATTTAGGTATAATTATCGAAAATGGTGTAGGTGAGCAATTTTAAGGTGATAGCACACATGGTACGATCCACAAAATGTAGGGAAATACTTGAGGGTTTCCCACTAAGGTTTTCCTTAGGAAAAAAATTACAAACAATATACCTCAATGCGACATTCTAAAAGATTTCCCCACACATTGCTTGAACATCTATGAAGTATTCTTGTTGGCAACTTGCACCATTAGATCTTCAAGTGTATAATGGAATGATGTGAAATTTAGATATTTAATGTCAAAATTGAAAGAGATCTAACATACCTCTTTCTTCTTTCTCTTTGTCTCTCCATCTTCTCATTTAAACAATAAATTAGAGAAAACAAAAAAATTATCAACTATATTTAATATAAATAATAAATAAAAAAATATGTCTAACCTTTTAAGGATGAGAAACTCAAAAATTTCAAATAATAACAATTATCAAAGGTTCATAACTTAGTGATCTGTAAATTTCTGTGGATATTCCAGTGGAACATCTCAACAGAACAGATCTTATAATATTTTGAAATATTAAATTTTGTAGTTTATTTCCTTAGATCCCATATTAGTTAATTACTAGCTTTGCTTGAATTTAAAAAATATCTGAAATACAAAAGTGAAAGAACATGCAAAAAATACTCACCATCCACAAAAATAAATACAAGATTTGACCTAGGAAACCCAATACGAGAGAAAACCGAGCTAGAAGGTGAGCCCTATGTTTTTCTCTCTTTGCTTTAGTTACAAAATGCACATACAAAGGATGAGAACTCACTATGGAGTTACCTTTTGACATTGTGGACTAAACGAATATTGCACGATCCTCCTTCTCCTATGTTATGCTAAAAAATACCACTCTCAGATGTTTTTATTTGCTATGGAACAAGATAAAATGCAAAAGAATGGAATCCCTTCTCCTCCTAGTGGCCCAATATTTAACATAACTTGATAACTATCTAGGGCTAGGGTTTTGAATTCCTCAACCTCAATTAGTGATAAGGTTTGGACCTTCTAGAATATTATTGAAAGTCTCCACATTGCTACCCCCACACATTTTTAGTAATGGGGGTTGACGTGGCATCCACTCGTACCATGGTGATCAACACGGTAGGTCAACTTGTCGGAGGCATAACTTTCACATACAAACTCTGATTGAAGTGATTCTTGCACCATTGGAAAGGTCCCGGTGTGTATAATAAAGAATATTACTACATAGTAGCTTTGGATGAAAAAATTCCATTTAATGCCTCAAAATGGCTCTAGAATATTTTGAATGGTTTTTTTGCACCTAATTTTTCAAATTCGAACCTATCGCTAAAATGGATTTGCAAGATTATTCCTCCATTTTTTTCCCCTCTAAAGCATCAAGATAAATAAACAATAATATAATGATTCAATCTATACCATACCTCCCCATTTAAGGAGTATTTTGGTTCCCAAAATATTTATAGAATGAGGCAAGGAAAGTTTTCCTCTACCTTCTCACTAGAGTACCACTTTGATTTTCCAGGAATTTGTTCTTTCAACCCAATCTACGAAGGTTCATGTTGCCCTCGTTTTGTATTTTTGGATCACTTTTGCAAAATTGTGTCCTCCTCCAACTCTACCTCAACATCTTGTGATAAGTCCTCTATGGAAGGTAGGACCTGCTCCTTCGCCTAATCTAACATGGAAGGCTCATAGAGTTTGAGATTCTCTACATTCACTATTTAGTAAATGTGAATGTATGGGGATAGAATAAGTTTTTAGGTGTTATCTCCCACCTTCTCCAATATATAAAAAGTTCCATACGCCTGAGCCTTGATATTCTCACCAAAACCATGTAGTCTTTCCTTATTCAACTATAACCAAGCTATGTCTCCCACTTTAAATGACTTCTTAGTTTTGTGTTGATCATGTTTGTCTTTGTGTTTTTCTTGTGACTTCTTCAATGTATCCCATAATTTCAAATGGAGTTGTATAATCTTCTCAATATTTTTTTCTATTGTCAAGGCCTCTCGTATGAGGTCCTCCATCACTCCTTGTTTTCCATATAAAAAATCCAAGGGTGAAGGTGGAAAATTTCCAAAGCAAGTTTCAAAAGGTTACTTACCATTAGAAGTGTGGACTTCTCTATTATAAGAGTGTTGTATGTAGATTATATTTTCAACCCAATTCCTCAGATGCTTTTGATTGTAACCCTCAAAAGATGTACCAAAGTCCTATTGACTACTTTTTTCTTCCCATTTGTTTATGGATGATATGATATAGATATCTTCAATTTATTTTCCATCTTCTCCCACAATGTAGTCCAAAATGTACTATGAAATCTAGTATCCATGTCTGAGATGATGCTCCTTGGTATCCCAAAGTGCACCCATAACTATTCAAAGAAAATTGTTACTGCTTCTTGTCCTTTGATGGTATTTTTACAAGGCGTGAGAACACACATCCTTATGAACTTGTCAAATACTAGAAAAAAATAGCCATGTCCCTTCTTGGTTGTTGTTAAACCTCCCACAAAATCCATGGAAATTATTTCCCAAGATCGAGTGGGTATAGGTAAGGGATGGTATAGACCTTGTTTGTTATTACTGGGCTTGTTGGTACAACAAAGTATACATCCTCTAATATAGTGTGCTATATCTTCTTGCATTATGGGCTAGTACACACAACTTTGTAATTTGGAAACTATCTTCCCAACACCAAAAATTGCCCATAACCTTGGAGGTGTGAGCCTCTCTGATAATATGTAGTTGTTCACCTTTAGGTACACAGAGTTTGTAAATCTTGTAGAGTAATACATTTTGGAAATGATAGTCATCCTTGTTGTCACCTTCTTCTATATGAATTTGGTCCTGTAGCTACTGAAAAACCTCCTTGAAGTCCTCATATAGCTCATTGTATGCATCATGGGTAAAAGGCTCCTTATGCATCAGAGTTCCCAAAGTTCCCAAAGATGACTAGATGAAATTTCTGTAAAAACCCCATCCACTTGTAATGTTCGGTTTGCTATTACTTACTCTAGGCCTGCAAATACTGTAGTGATTGGTGATCTGTGTGGATAATGGTCTCTTTTCCCCATGAAATATTTCAGAATGATAACATACAAGCCTTCCTCCTTGCATCAAAATTTCTCCCATGGCATACCCACTTACATCTGTCTCCACTTTGAAAGGATTTTGCAAGTTTGGTAATGTGAGAATGGGTGCTTGACTAATCTTTTTTTTCAAATCATCAAAATATTTTTGTTGAGTCTTCCCCCACTAGAAACTCTTACCACTCATTTTTATGGTGTGGAGTGGTACAACTACAACTAAAAATGAAGCTATGAACTTTCACAAGTACTATTTTCCCCCAAGAAAGATCCTAACTTCAATGACAATTGTAAGAACTAGCCATTTCATGACAACCTCCATATTTGTGGGATTGATATTGAGTCCCCCTCCACTAATTACATACCGCATATACACCAATGAATTCTAATAAAACTCACATTTTTTAGGTTAGCTGCCAACTAGTTATTTTTCAAGGTCTCTAACACCTGTATAAGATGTGAGATGTACTCTTCCTAGGTATATCTATAAAACAATATATCATCCAAATATACTATAGCAAATGAATCTAAATATGGGTGTAATAGATCATTTATCAATCTCATAAATGTAGTTGGTGCATTACATAAGACAAATGGCGTGACCAACCATTCATATAGAATGTGCCTTGTCTTGAAGGAGGAATTCCAGGTGTCTTATTCTTTGAATATACCTCATGGTATCATGATTTCAGATCCAACTTGGTGAAGTACTTGGCGTGCTACAACTTATATAACAAATCATCGACCATAGGTAGAGGGTATCAATTATTGAGTGTAATCTTGTTTAAATCCATGTAATCGATACAAATCTACCAAGTCCCATCCTTCTTTGGTACTATAATGATAGGTGAACCACAAGTTGAGGTGCTCGGTAAAATCACCCCATGCTCCAATAACTGTTGCAACTTCTTCTTCACTTCATTTTATTCTAGAACAAACTGTCTATACAACCCAGTATTTGACAATGGGGAAGTTTGGAAATAAATTTATTTGATGCTCCACTTCCCTCTTGGGTGGTATATTTTTAGACTCTTATAACACTCCTATGTATGCATGTATCAACTACTCCAACTCATGTTTATACTCTTTAGTACACCCCTTCTAGGATTCCTTTACCCTCATGGACTCATGCTCGGTCTGATTTTCTCTTAAGAAAAGTAAAACATATTTCTTATTGGAACTAATCAACTTCTTGGTTTGGTTGGAAGTTACTAGTGAGATCTTTGAATTTCCTTTATGCACATTGAAGATGTAGGAATTCCCATCCTTTATTAGTTGGTATTGGTTGGCTCTCCACATGAGGATTACATCCCTCATATACATGTGGTGGATTCCAAACATTACTCCACATATGTCAAGGGGTACTACATCCAATTCCACTTCATCAATAAAATCATCACTTAGAAAAAATTTAACCTTACATTGTTTTTTAACCTTGATCTATGCATCTTCATTTACCCAACCCAATGAATAGGGCATAGGATGATCACAGACCTCCAATACAATCCTGTTGATCGAATCCCATGCTATGATATTAGCCTATGAACCAAAGTCAAACAAAGCATATATCCTGGTCTTCTTGACCTGGATCTTGATGTGGAATAGTTTGGTCACGTCCTTCTCTTGTTGGTGATTAAGGATACTCAAATTCACCTCCTTCTGCAATGATGTGTAAAACAAATTCTCATCCACATTGAAGCTTTTTTCGACCTAATTTCATGAATCTATGTATAGAAGATTTTTTTTCTTTGCATACTTCTTGCGGTTCTTTGGGTTCATCTCTAGATGTAGTTTCCAATGATTTTCCTCAGTGTGATAATCAATATTTCAATGGTTACAATGGTTGCTAGGATCCCTGCACTGATTTGCAGTGGCTTCCATCTCCTTATCCTTACCCCCCTTTCACTTCTTCTTCCCCTCCTTGGCATAGATGATTTTAGGGGCTAAATTTCGCAAATGGGATAATTTTCCATGGTTTTTCCCAAAAAACGATTCGCCAATTTCCATTTTTTCTAAAAATAATTTGCCCAAATTCCATAGAATAAAATTATTTTACCTTAAAAATCCCCAAAATTTTATAGAAACTATATAAAATACTTAGAAATTCTAATATTTTTACAAAACTATCGACAAACATTTTACATTTTGCATATTAAACACTAGTAATATTAACCCATGTTTCTACATTTTAATATAAATTTCCATCCTTAAAATCATCCCTTCTCCTTGGAAGCTTGATGGTGCTCTTTATGCTCGAAACTACTTGGCTTCCCTTTCTTATGCCCTATGTTTCCCAGATACTATGCCTGCACACATGCCCTTTCCACTTTCCTTGTATTGAAAAGAATCAATTGCTTTCGTACATGACTATGTAGACCCCCTAGATACTTGAGGATTGCATCAAGGTTATTGGGAGAGATACCCAACATGATGGTCATCCTTCTGAAATTAGTGGTGTACTTCTGTACACTCTTCCTCTTCCTTTTCCTGCAGTAATTCCAATGGATCCATTGGTATTCTATATACCCAATAGGATAGAATTGGGACTTAATGAGGGTTTTGAAATCGTGACACTTAATTACTGGTGGATCATCCTCGAAATTAAGTGTCTCTATGTGACTTTCCCACTAGGTTAAATCATGACCCTCTAACTTCATTTTGGAAAATAATATCTTTTTTTCCTCATCTATATGGTGAATGATGAAATAAAATTATAGTAGTTTCAAGCAATGATTCAATTTAGTGCATAAATCTCACCTTAGTATGGATTTATTTTCACTATCTCCCCTGTCTTGAATAAAGATTGTAAAGTGTTAATGTCACTCAAATTGAGCTTCTCTTCCTGAGGCTCTTTCCTCGACTCCTTTTCTGGGTCTTCATTATCTCTTGATTTCTCTTTCAATCTAATCTTAAAGTTAGATACATTAGCCTCTCTATCCAATCTGATATTGCATGCTAGAGTTGGCATGAGGAGGGACATATTGCAAGATATGCCAACAAATTTATCTTCTATCCTCACAAATATCTCATCTATTGGATCTCGAGGTTTGTTATGAATAGACTCATTGGTCATGGCTAGGGTTCTACGACTTTCTTATTGAAATGATTCCTGGATCGCTACAAGTTCCCACAAATACCCCAAAGAAAGCTTCTTTGATACCAATATTGTCTATAAACTACAACAGATATTCCACTAGAATAGTTTGTCAGAATAGATCTTGTAATATTCTAAAATATTATATTTTTGCAGTTTATTTCCTTAGACCCCAAATTATTTAATTACTATCTTTGCTTGAATTTAAGAAATATTTGAAATATAAAAAATGAAAGAACATGCAAAAAATACACACCATCCACACATTAATACAATATTATACCCGAGAAACCCAATATGGGAGAAAATCCAACTATAAGGTGAGACCTATGCTCTACTCTCTTTGCTTCAGTTACAAAATTCACATACAAAGGAATGGGAAGACACTATAGAGTTACCTTTCGACATTGTGGCCTAAATGACTACTACAAAGTCCTCCTCCTTTTTTATTCTCACAAAATACTAGTCACATATTTTTTTCTTAGCAATAGAATAAGATATCATGCAAAAGACTCGAACCCCTTCTCCTTCTATTGGCCTGGAATTTAACATATCTTAGTAACCATCTACATGTAGGTTTTGACTTCCTTAACCCTCAAATAGTGATAAGGTTTGGACCTTCTAGAGTCTTCTTGAAATTCCCCACCTGGCTATCCCCACATGTTTTGAGTAATGGGGGTTAACGTGGCATCCACTCATACCATGGTGGTCAACACGGTAGGTGAACATGTGGGAAGCATAACTTTTGCAAACAAACTCATATTTAGGTGATTCTTGCACCGTTGGAAAGGTCACATTGTGTATAATATAGAACCTTTATCCAAAGAAGGTTTGGACAAAAAATATGYCRTTCGATGTCTCAAAATGGCTTCAAAATATTTCAGATGGTTTTTTTTTCCCTAATTTTTCAAATTGGGTCATGTCACTAAAATGGCTCTACAAGTTGATTCCTCCAATATTTTCCACTTTTAAAGTACCAATATAGATGAAAAATAATATAATGATCCAATAAAKATCATTTAGATTGAACTCAAATGAGAAAATGGAGCCATTACCCAATGCAACCACTTAAGCACCTAGCTCAAATGGGTTGCAATCCCTTGAAGATAAATTATCCTCCTTATGTCTCTCGTGAAAGTACACATTATGACAAGAATACACTTGAAAACTCCTCTTCATGCCATCATCAAATAAAACAAAGTAATATTGTATAATATTTTAATAAATTATGTGACAATTTATTATAAATTAGGAGTAATAAGACATCTTAACATTCAAACATTAAATCATTGAATTTCAAAATAATCTAAATTTGCTCTTAGAGCACATTTAGTGAAACTATTTAGGAGTCTTCCTTCTGATCAAAATCCAAATACATTTGCATCACATCAAGATAAACAAAACCAAAATAATTACATATCAAAAGCATTTCAACAGGAAAAGTTATTTCCCATGAAAAATATCCATCTCCATCAAGATGGATAATTATACTCATTAACGATTTTCTTCTAAAACTAATTGATACTCCTTTCTATCTCACCCATGACCTAGGAAAATAGAATCTATATTTATTATTCTTCTATTAGAACGTGCTTCCATGCATGTTTGGAATCATCATGATTTATCTTAGGTGGGAAACCTTCACCTCGTAAACTCATACTTTTTCCTTAGGCATTGAAATATAAAGGGTGAGCTCCCAACTCTAGCAACAATGCAACAAACTCCAAACACTAGCAACACCAACAATTTAACCACACAACACTAAGGTCCACTAAACAATCACTATAGCTCAATAAATAAAGTCACAAATAGAATATGAGTTGTTAGCACAAGATCTAGCACTTGTGAAAATACTTTCACAAGATGCAAGACAAGTGTAACATCAAAAGTATTTTCCACTGCAACCTTAGCAATTGCTTCCCTCGTTTTAGTGAAGGATGAATTCCAACACAAGGAAGGATTCCCTAGCAACCTCAAGGAATCATATAGAAATATTGGATCAAGCATACAACCTCCTATATTGGTCACTCAATCATACCACCACTAGGTTAAGGTTGTCAAGGCAAGAACAAGGTGGTTTAAGAAATCAATTTCCATTTTTGTATATGTAAATTATCTTGGACAATTAATGATGTTTACCAACTCAAAATAAGTCAAAGAAATTCTCCAATTACCAAAAATCAATAAGAAAGTTATATATTTCATAAAACTTGTATTTAAATATGATTACTTCATGAATGGGTCAAACTACAACAAAAAAATAAATCATCCTGTGAAATAGGTCAATAATGCAATAAACTAGGGTTGAAAATGCAAGTTAAAAATACGTTTTAGTAACAATCACTTAATGAAAAGTAAATGACACGAATCAGCCCTAAATTATCCAAGACTTCAATCCCTAAAATTATTAAAATTATAACAACAATGTAATAAAATATGTCAAGGTGTATCCCAAAGTGAAATATGCCAATAAACCCTAGATGCTAAGCTAAAAGATGTCTAGAAATTGGAGGTAAATTACAACAAACCCTAATCTAACCATAGAATAGAAAAGGAGAGAGGAAATTAGGGTTTAGAACTTGGAACAAGGGAGAAATACTAGTGTTGTCTTATTTCCTTAGGAATATGGAGTCAGATCATCCACTTTATTGGAGACCAAAGGTGAAAGAAATATTTAAGAGTAAAACCCTAGGGAAGTCCACTACAAAGGCTAGGTATTTATCCTTTAGAATGGAAAATTAAGGTAGTCCAATAAAAACCCTAAGAGGTCGCCCTAGGTCTTCTAAGAACCTTTGAAATATGACATCAAGATGAATGTTGGGTAAAACCCTAGGGAAGTCCACTACAAACCCTAGGATATTATCATACAAGAATACAAATAGGGTAGTCCACTACAAACCCTAGAAATACCCTTGTGTCTTTTAACAAGATTCAACAAGATTATTAACAAGGAAAGGTAATCCACTACAAACCTTTCTAGGGTTTCAATACAAGGTTTATTCAAGAAAAATACAAGATAACATGCAATATCACCATTTTGATAAAACATTCACTTAATACATCCAATAAATAAACCAACATAGACTTAAGAAAAACACTTACTAGATAAATCAATGATCACCATGAAACCCTAGCCATGAAATTATTCATCAAAACTTGAAAGAATATGCATAATTCAACCATAGTGAAATAGATGAAAGAAGAGACAAGTAGAAATGATTCACCATAGGTTTTGTTATGATTTACAATGAGGTAGCACTCCCTCTATATATATATATATATGTGAGGAAACCAAGTAGTATACCTCTCTTGGAAGCCCCTAAAACCTAAGAATCCATGATACAAGGTGGATAAGTCTTATGACAATCCCCAAAATTCCTCTAAACAATGATATAATACCAAAACATGAAAACGTCCCCTAAAAGTGCCACACATGCGAGTGTAAACGGAAAAAAAAGGGCAAAGTCATCTCATAAAGGGGTACAAGACTCGAAAATTCATGTCTCTCTCCTAAAAGGTGCAAATAATCCTCAAAGGTCATTCCTTTTCATCAAGAAAGTGACATAACCTCATCCACAAGGTGCCATCTCATCGTCCAAATGCTAGGTCGGCTAGAAAAAACATCACATCATCGTCAAGAGTGATGCCATCCTATACATGTACAATATCCTAGCCTCCAAGTGTGATTTCATCATGGAAAAGGGCTCCATATCCTCTGTGAAGAGATGTACCATCTTGATCAAACACAATGACATCCATCCAAATCCTAACATCGTCAAAGGGGTGCAATGTCCAAGGAGTGATATTCCTACCCTCTGAGTGACATGTCAAGATGCATATGCAATGTTCTAGCTCAAATGTGTGATGTCCCAAGTCTAGGAGGTGTCAAAGGGTTTCAAGAAGTAATTCAAGTCATCATATAAACCAATTCTCATAATCAAGTATGTAAAAACCTCAATACAGTGTGAAACATCCTCCATGAAATGTGAGAGATGCATCATAACGTCCTCCAAAGGACCATCTAAAGGAGTGCGTCATCATCAAATAATGGCTCATAAAACTAGGTAAGACCATCCATCATGGATACAAAAGTCATTAGAATCATGAAATGTAAGTCAATGTTTAATACAAAACCCACATAAGAAATTTACATTAGGTATATTCTTCAAAATTCACACTAGCTTAAATATTTATGCAATTTGTCAAGTTTAAGTATGTGAGGACCCTCACAAGACCTATTAGGTGTTCTAGTACCCAAGTAAATGAGTAGTTTCGAAAAAACCATCAAAGTGTAAGTATGACTAAATGGTATAACATGGGGTTTACTTCATGGTCATGGTGTCATTGACATACAAGACCATGTGTGAGGTTCATCTCCATGAGTGCCTTTGTAGAGGGAGTTTTAAGTGCATTGAGTTACCCTTTCAGTGGAACTATTTCTTTCCACCCCTATCTTGCCTTTTGATATTCATTAAATTCTTTGCAATCTCCTTTTCAGGTTTATGCTTGTATTAAATCGAGATTTGATTAAGTCCTTTTCTTTGGATATGCATTCAGTGTATTAGGATTTAGGGTGATGGACTCATAGTGAGGGGGTAGAGCTCAAGCTAATATTGGATTGTGATTTATCATTTATATCCATTTATTCTTTTGAATTTTGGATTTATAATATATCAATTTTATTCTTTCTTACCAACTTCATCAACGTTGGGCATTCAAGTCCCTTCTTCTCATAAGATAATTAGGTACGGACCTTTTTGGGACACATATAATAACCACTTCCATAAGATAGTACAATGTGATGAATATAGAAAAAAAATTAAGTACGAAAGGCGATGGTACATTACCCTTATTAAGGTCTCCCAGTAGTACCCTTGTTTCCAAAGGTGATAACATTTGACTAGGACACATAGGATGGCCACCAAGATGAAACAAGGAAAAAAAATAACATCTAAGCATCATGATTCATTATTTGACTTCAACCCATGATCCTCACCTAAATTCCTAATGCATTAAATGTGACACTTCATATGAAACAATGACTATTGTACCTCATGTGTGATGGACTACCATCATTGGATGAACCCACTGATCAAGTGAATGATATGAGAAATGATGAAGGAGATGAATATCAAGTGATATTGTTTATGGATAATGTTTATCATCATCTCTGAGATCATTGTCTACAATGTGGATCATGAAGAATGATCTCCTCTAGTTACCCCTAGTTGAGAGGGGGTAACATATGGCTCCAACACGGGGACATGTGCTCACCGTAGAGCACATGAGAACCTCAACATATCTATTACTCCAATATTTGCAACCTGCATCACTCTACAAAAATTTCCTAGAACATTCCAACATAAAATCCTTAGTAAAAAAAGGGTAGGGGGATATGATTAACCCTGGCATATGAAAGGTAAAAATAAAATGTAGAAAGTAAATATTTTTATTTTCATCAATATATATATATATATATATAATAAATACAAGCTAGGATAACATTAAGTGTAATGTCAATCAATAAGAAACATCAATAAAATAGGGTACAATCAAGATTTAAGAACACAATATGACCTAATATTACCCTACTCTAACCTAATAAGTTAGGTTCATTCTACATAATAAGGTTTGAGGAGGGATGCAATGATAGGTACTCGTGGTCTCCTTCCCTCATGTGTGGTCAGATAAAAGGAAATATTCAAGTTTTATTCTCAATCTTGTAAGTGCCATGCCATAATCAATCAAAATCCTTACACATTTGGCTTCCCCTTTCTCTTGTCCCACATAAGTAATAAGCTTCCTCTTTGAAAATATTCCATCCTTACTTTAAGATCAACTATCCCTTTATCATATTGAGTTTTCTTTTCTCAATCCAAAGTAGGAGGATGGGACTTGATCAAGGAAATGCTTTTCTGATCATCATCACAAAAACGTAAGGCTCCTTAATTATGTTGGTTTAAAATTTTAAGATACCCTAGATATTGATCCTCATACTTCATAATTTATTTTCTATAATCCTCTCTTTTTGGAAAAACCGTGCCATCAATATCATCAATAGCATCTTCTTTCACAAGGGGGAATACATCTAAGACTCGAGAAAATTAAGATCAAGAGGGGAATCTATTAGTTCTTCATAAGTCTCACAAGGTTTATCATAATGTTCTTCTCTATTTAATATTGCACATATCTCCATTTCTTCAAAATTAGTCTCACTTCAAGCATCTCTATTGCTAGGATATTCCACATGATTTTCAATCAAAGGATGGTTATATAAAGTAACATATTTTCCATCTCCAATTGGGATGGTTGCATAGAATAAATCCATATAGAGGCTACCACCCAAAGTTGCAACCCATTTCCTAGACAATAATAGTCCCAAGCATCATGTACATCGATTACTACAACATCCATCGAAATAGAAACCTCATGATAAATATCCACGCATGCCTTAAGGTCTTTAATCACGCCATAAACCTTGATTTATTTATAATCAATTATCCACACATTCCTATCAGGCCTTAATATTTTCAAACCAAATTGATTCATGACCTTTAAATACATCATATTGGAAAAATCCCCAGAATCAAGCAAACAATTGTGAAGCACGAGGTCATTTACTACCAGAGTGGTGAAAAAGGGTGCAATTTCCTCCTTTATATGGTCACAATGAATAGCCTGTAATACTACAAGAGGATCGTCAGTCTGTTCTTGGATAGTTAGAAATTTATTAACCTTGTCACTTAGAGAAGGAGTCTTCATTATTTAAGGAAGAGGGATAGGTACATTAATCTTTTCTAGGACAATAGTCATATCAATATTCAATTATGTATCATCATTCTTGAGAAAATTTGGTGGAGGAGAAACATTAGTATCCAAGGGTAAAGGGTATATTTTCCATTTTCGAGGGGGTTTTGGATCACTAGGATAAGTCTCAGGTGCATTCCTTCTTCTAGAATAAGTGAAGTAATTTATGTTCCTCAACTTTTTCTTAGATTCCTCATCCATTTGATTTAAAATTTATAATGTATCCATCCTAGAAGCCTCTTTTTTTCTTTGTTCAAGTTGTTCCAAGTTAATATTATAGAAGTCTTGGGATGATATGGTATAAATGGGATCTAACGTATCAATACAATTCATGTGTTCACAATTTTCAGGGTCCTCATTATTATTATTATGAAGTATAGGGCATTCATATTCCTAGTGAGAATCAACATAAGGTAAACACCAAAGGAAAAATTCTTGATTAATGCTATTAGTAGGTGAAAGGGTGTTAGGGACTCTTTTCTCATTAAGGGGCCTAGTATCCCATCCTTAGTTTCCTCTTTTTTTTTTGTATTGAGGTCTAGGAGGAAGGATCTATTGTTAAGCTCTCTCTAGGTCGGTCACTTTGTTAATAAGGAGATTCTTAGTTTGCAAAAATTCAGTTGTTATTTTCTCAAGTATTTGGGAAACGAGCGCCACATCGTCTTTAGTAGGTTAAACATTATTGAGCCTCCTTTTTGTCACCTCCAATGGCCCTATCTATCCCATATCCTTACCGATTTTTCCTAATACTGATGCACTTTCTGCCTATTTTCCTCATCATACATGTCCTTTAAACAATTATTGCATACCTATGAGGTAATTGATGTTTAATCATAATTTATGGTGATTTATTAATAATTAGGATTGAATATTTTGTGTTCAAGAACTTCCTAATTACTTTGGATGGTTCAAGAAGACTTCATGACAATTTTTCCTATTACTGAGATCGTCCGGTACTCGTTGTTGATATCGTCCGATGCCCGTTGTGGAGATCATATAGTACCGATTGTTACGCTCATATGGTACCGACTTGTATGCTTGTGTGTGTCCGATACCAATTGTTATGCTCGTCTGGTACTGACTTGTATGGCTGTGTGCGTCTGGTACCAAGTTATGCAGTTGTGCGCGTCCGATACCTGTTTCGAATTCCAAGGCTTGGTTTTTGGAACAAGATTGTTCTTGATGATTCCAAGGCATTTGTTGGTTCGAACATTCTCTATCCATTGGAGGTCATGATACATTTCATCACTCATGCACTTCGTGTCATGAGGATGAAATCTTTTCCTTAAAAATCAATGTACCATCCAATTGTAATAATTATAAAAATATTTGATGTTATCTTCAGACTTGGATTGTAACAACTACTTCTCTTTAAAGAGAGAGCCTTGTAGATGATAGGATATGCATAGATAAAAATAAATCACAATTATGCTGTAAGATTGGTTCTGGAACAACTGTGGATTGTGCCTCCCTTTTTCTGAAGTAATGATATAATATTTGTTTATGGATTATATGTGTACGTTTACATCTTCTCTACTGAAATTTTTTCTTAAGATCTTCCTTGTTGGTATGACAAGGGCCCACCGACCCAACTAAGGTAAGTCTCTTTGTAATTAATTTTGAATACGATTCTATTTTTTTTTTGTGCGAATAGAGTAATTTCATGTTTGATTACATTATTTAATTCCTTCTCTGTTATGTTCAATGATGCATTTGGTAGCAGGTCACATGGATGTGTCATAATTTTGAGTAAGAGAGAGTTGTGTGTGTAATGCGAGATCTCTGAGTTTCATGATTTCTGAGTAATGATTTGACATCTTTATGTGAGTATGTGAGAACAATTATTCAATTTAAGTGATTTAGTGTTTTGTTTAGACAAATGTTGTAGTTTTTGTTTTTGATATGGAAATCTAAGGATGGGTTGGATCTCCATCTTTCACCATACATGAGCCTGTAATGGAGCATTATGCCATACTTAGCTTTCTTTTCCAGAATTGATTAGGCTACACTTTGCAGACACATGCACAATTAATACCTCCATCTCTCACCATACATGCACTTATAATGGAGTGTTTTACCGTACCTGATAATTCTTTTAAGCTTGATTAAGTTTCCAGAGTGTTAATTATTATTTGTGTGGTTGTCCCAGGAGATAGAATCATAGTTCATCTTTATCTTTCATGAGCCAACAATGAACAGATCCATCGCCTGAGAAAGAATTCTAGATTATATGTTTGTTGATAATTTTTTCTTTCTGAATTTTGAATTGTGTGTAGAGTGTTATTTGAAAGGTGTGAAAATAGAGTATTTGGTTTTCAAAGGTGTTTTCTTACATAGACTATACTCAACGGACATAGACAATTATCTGTAATTGGTACATACAATACATCAAATCTATTGATTACAAAATTAGATTGACATATTAAATGATTGCAATTTATTGAACATATAATTGCACCAACATTTTGGCGTCATTACCAGGGAGTTGTAAATGGTAATTGGTAGTGTTTGCATTAGATTGGTTTTATTGTTTTTGAGTGGTTTTAATGGCGACTTGAGGGTGGGGAGAAGACGGTAAGACATGAGGGAAGAGCCCACGTATCCACTTTAGTGGGGTTTCTCCAAAGTCAGGTTGTCCTCTTACCTTCATTAGTTTAATTTTGTGTGAGTTAGTATTTAGATCTTGTTTTTATGCATAAGCGTAGAGATAGAAAAGGAAGATTTGTTGCATCTAAAATTGGAGAAAATTCAAGAAAACCCCCCAAAGTTACAAAAAAATCAAGAAAAATCCCCCATTCTAACTCAACTAATGTTTGTGTAGGAAAAACATTCATAGGTTAGAGTTCAAAGGAAGTAATTGAAACTACAACCAAAGGTCCTGAATCTAAAGCTACTGTTCATATTGAAAACATATTACATCAAGCAAGAAGGGAAGCACTGGAGACCCAATCAGAAGGAAGAGCTGGAAAAGAGATAGAGGTAGTGGTAGAAGAGGTTGAATCTTCCATTGGAGAAACACACAAAGTATTGGAACAATTGGATATACCAACCAACCCAGTGGTTGAACCATCACTTAGTTGGGAGACATCACCAACAACCTATAATGTGGTATTTAGAGATATGGCAGATGAAGAGGGAAATGCAAACAAAGAAACAAAGACTTTTGGATTCCCAATATTAGACATTACCGAAGATGTTTCTATGAAGAATATTTCATTGTCATCATTACCTCACTTCCATGGTATGTCAAAAAAATATCCTGATTCATTTTTGTTTGAATTTGATATACTATGTAGAAGTTATAATTACACTGATAGTGCATAAAAATTAAAACTCTTTCCAGCCACACTTAAAGACTCAGCATTAAGGTGGTTTATGAGCCTAAGAGAACACACTAGCTTATCTTGGGATGGTATGAAGGAGAACTTCCTCCATAAATACTAGGACTATTGCAGACCTAGGGATGCTAGGAATGGCATATTTAAAATGCAGTAGTTTGAGGAGGAAAGTTTGGAAGATTACCTCGAACGGTTCCTATATAACTATCAAAAGACGAAACAATTTTCCTTAGACATAGCCATAGTTAGGACCATCTTCCTAAAAGCTATAAGGGATGATTGTATTAAGGTAGAAAACCTCATGAGTTCTGGGGATGTATATCAGAAGCCGTTTGCAGGCATTGCAGAGTGTTGTAAAAGGTACTCTCATGACCAAGCCAAAACACGAAAAAGTGTAAGGGATCCTATAGGCGGAACTACCAAACTTGCTCTGGGAGGTGTTACAAGGATAGAATTAGGGAATATTCTTGAAAAATTCAAAACAAAAATCCCAAACACAATCAACATCCAATTAAACACTATGAAAATAAAAAATAAACATCAAGAAGAAAATACTACTTTAACAATTTTTTGTCCTCGGTGCAGGAAGAGGCACCCTGAAAAAGA
Organism: Picea mariana; assembly: GCA_032191745.1. NCBI lineage: Eukaryota > Viridiplantae > Streptophyta > Pinopsida > Pinales > Pinaceae > Picea > Picea mariana. The sequence continues at coordinate 34,799 of JASDQU010504330.1, read as the reverse complement.
ATGTCCTATTAATGTTATTGAAATCTGTGGGCTTTGTATAGAATGCCAACCTACCAATGAGTTCCCTTCTTTACTTGGAATAAAATCCATTTTCAAGGGAGGTGGAGAACCTCATGAAACATCATATCCCCCCAAGAGAGCATGGAGATAACAAAATCCTAATATGTTTTACGATCCTACCACACAATACTCACAACAACAATGGATTCCTCCAATGCCTTATTCTCAATGGACACGTAAGCAACCACAATTCAAACCTTGGAAACAAGGATGGAGGGGCCCTGCATATGGGAATGTTCCTTTTCAACCACCATCTCTTCTTAATTACCCACAATATCCTTCAAATCTCTCTCAATTGTTACTAGTATTTAATCCACTTTCTTTACTTCCACCTTCCCAGCTGCAATAAAAACTCACCTTGCCTTTGAACCCAAATAAAAAACAACAAATTAAAGACGCACCTAATCCAAACTCCCCTCAACATACCCCTATTCCTACACAACCCATCCCTAATCCGAACAATAGAACTACTCAAGCTGTACAGAATCTTGAAGTACAAACTTTCCCAACTTATGTAATAAATCCTACTTCACTAAATGAAATTCAATTGAGATCTGGGAAAGTCTTGAATAAACTGAATTCTACAGTGTTTATTAGAGAATAAGAACAAATACATGACCAACCCAATGAAGAAGAAGATATCCATGTACAAGAGGAAATTCCCCCTCACACACCTAAACCATCAGAAATACCTCAGTAAACTAATCCCCCACCCTATCGATAAAGGTTACTTGTGAAGAAACTCGAGGTACCTCTAGGACATGACTTAGAAGATGAACTAAGGAATATATGTGTAAATATTCCCCTACTCCAAGCCATTAAAGATATTCCTATCTATGCTAAAATTAAATGGGATATTTGCATAAAAAATACTATAAGGAAGAGGAAGGAAATTCATGTTATAAAAGTGGTTGGACAACTATCATTTATATAATAATTTCCATCTAAATATAATGATACGGGAAACCCAGTGGCGACTATAGAAATTAATGGTATTTCTTTGTCAAATACACTTATTGATCTAGGAGAAACAATACATGTTATGACTTTTGACACTATGCGTACGCTGCAACTAAATCATTTAAGGTCAACATGAACCTTGTTGGAATTGGCTGACATATCAGTCATCATCCTAGTAGGAAGCCTAGATGATGTAACAATTACCTTATCTTCTTGGGAGTATCCTATGGAATTCTTGGTAATTCATTCAAAATACTCAAAACCTGGACATCCAGTTGTGCTTGGTCGACCTTGGTTGGCCAGTGTTGATGCATTTATTAATCATCGGCCTGGGGATATGGCAATTTCTAATGGAATCCATAGTCAGAAACTTGTTCTCTTTCCTCCTGCCCAACCAACCATTAAAGTTCCTATATGGATGGAGAATCCCTATGGGGAGGAGAAAAGTTCTCAACTCCTATTAACACTTGATAAATCAAAGGGAGTTCAAGAAAAAACTAAAGAACAAATTTTAAGCCTATTTCTAGCTAATACAAAATGCATTGAGTATCCTCAATCTTTTCCAGAGTTCACACATATTTTCAGCCTTGATTTTCAGGAAGTTTGGCATCCCTCCACTTCTACATTATTTACTATATCAACAATAAGTGGAGAAAATGAGTTAGTTGTCTAGACTTTTGAAATCAGTCTCGAAAAATCCCTATATATAAATTCTAGCCTAGAATCAGATCAACAACAAAACTTGATCCAAATTATTCAAGGACAGTTCGGTGCTTTTGCATGGGATTACTACGATATTAAATGAATGCACCCCGATACCTGTATACACCATATTTACACCAATGATCAAATCATACCTGTTAGGCATCCCCAAAGAAGAATGAACCCAACCTTAAAAGACATAGTGAAAGAGGAGCTCCAAAAACTCCTACATGTCAATTTTATTTATCCTATTTCAGATAGCAAGTGGGTGTCTCCATTAGTTATTTTCCCCAAGAAGAATGGAAAATGGTGAATTTGTGTCGACTTTAGGGAGCTAAACAAGGCTACCTATAGAGATTATTTTCCCTTACCTTTCATAGACCAGGTCTTGGACACCTTGTTTGGGAAGAGGTACTTTTCTTTCTTAGATGGGTTTAGTGGGTATAATTAGATCCAAATTTCCCCTGAAGATCAAGAGAAAAACACATTCACTTTCCCATGGGGTACTTATTCTTATAAGGTTCTTCCCTTTGGTTTGTGTAATGCTCCAGCCACCTTTCAGAGGGTTGTCCTAGCTATTTTTTCCGATTTAACCCATGATTGTGTAGAAGTCTATATGGACGACTTCACAATATATGGGGATGATTTTCAACAACCATTTCACTATTTGGAGAAAGTATTGATCAGGTGTAGAGAGACTAATATTTCCCTTAGCCATGAAGAATCTATAATGATGGTCACTGAAGGGATTGTATTGAGTCATCATATTTCTGGTACCAGAATAAGGGTAGCTCCTGCTAAAATTGACATTATTTCTCAAATCAAAATCCCTATCTCGCAAAAAGAAGTTAGAATCTTCTTAGGGAATGTTGGATATTATAGGAGATTCATTCAAAATTTCACAAACTTGGCTACCCCACTGTTCAAAATATTAGCAAAGGAGGATGAATTCCATTGGGATGAGCAATGTCATATCTCTTTTGAAATTTTAAAGAAAAATATTTCCAATGCCCCTGTGTTAAGAAGA
>JASDQU010504329.1:30723-45313 GCA_032191745.1 Picea mariana | reverse complement strand
AAGAGGGGGATGTGCACATTCATTCGACGGGGATGGATGCTGCGGAGCTGCGAGCTCGGGACCACGATGTTTGCTGGAATCAGAGAGATTCTGCGTGCTGTGATTTTGGCTATGAACTATTGTGCTGGATGAGCAGAGGGCCTCTATACTCTGTGTTTTGCGATGATCTGTTGTATTCTGTTGTGAGAAGAGAATTCTGCTCCGCGGTATCTACCGTGAGTAGCGATTTTCTATACACCAGTGTTATGGCGGTGAGCCTGTTGTATTTTCTGGACTGTGGCTTATGATCAGGGGAGGCACTGGGTTGCTGGAGGTTTTGGGCTCGGGGGCCAGGATATCCATAGATATCCTGGAGCTAGGTCGTTTTCCTAGTTGGCAGGGTGGACAATAGTTTTGGGCAATTATTTTCCTGTTGTGGCAGGGTTGATCTGTGTAGCAGGGAGCAGAAAGGAAGCAGTAAGAAAAAGGGGCAACAGAAATTAGCATCAGATCCAGGTACTTGGTTAAGTTTGTATTTATTTCTTTCGTTTATCATTTCAATATTTATTGAGAATTCTAAGTTGCTGTAGTTGTTGTTATAAAAATCAATATTATGCTATGATGTTATTGTCTCAGTTAGGAAATAATTTTTCTTATGAATTTGAATGATGTTTAGAAATATATTAGGCTGTTACAATGAAACAACAGAGGAACACATAACTCATACTTGACAAGATCTAGAATATTCAATCTGCATTCGTATTGATTATGGAAAAATGAAAAAATTTTCTTTACCATCAGCCCAGAAAAAGCCTTCTCTTAGTCTTACGAAAATATATTTATACAAAGTGACCAATTTACAAAAAAAGCAATCTTGAACCGTTTGTGTGATCATCTTTTGTTTCTCTATCATCTCGATAATATGATATTTCAAAATGATACTTCATTGTTTTATTGAAGTATCTCTTTCTTTTGACCTGAGACGTTCAACATATTTTTCTAGAACGTGCACAAAAGTTTCAGGAGGCTCTGGAAAATCCTTCGCTTCGAATAGATAAAACTTTCTCTGAATTTTCAAAAGACATTCTTGAATCCCTTTATCAACAAACTTAATTTATTGCAATTTTAAGATTTTCTTCACCAACCACCTGTCTATTAGGGTAACATCAATTTCTTCTAGTTATGAAATTTCCATATGAATTTCATTCAAGTTTTCCTTGAAATTCAATTGATGTCTTATAATATTAATCATTCCTAGTATCCCAATACAATTGTCTCTTCCAATACCTAGTGATCCTTTGTCTAGCAAATCAAGGATTTCTTCACAATCATCTTTGATTTCCTTGGCCATTCTCTTGTTTTCGGCTATGTTGACCTCCCATACTTTAAGCATGTTATCACCTCTGATCTTCTCTATGACAGATAACCTTGGAGTTTTTGATACCTCTTCATTTCCTGAAAGTACAAATGCTTTTTGAAAAGTATCCCTTGCTGCTTTAGTATTTTTTTCCTTCAAGACAATGTTATCAAAGGATTTACTTACTTCTTGGAAATAATTTTGAATAACTTCTACTTTGGAAATCAATCTCTTTTGCTCTGCTTCTATCTTTGTATGCACTTCTAGTGACTAGACCTGAAAAACGTTTAAATCTATCACCTGATTCTGAATGGAATTCAACCTCTCATACAATTGTCTCTCTAAATATTCCTGATGGGTTGCCTCCTCCTCACTGTTTTTCATTTTGTTATAGATCTCATCCAAACTATACTTAAGCATTTGGATTTCCTGTTTCTCAACAACTCTATCTTGTTCTAGCCCTTTGTTTATCTCTTCTCTGATATTTTTCTCAGTATTTTTTAATTGGCTTTGCAACTGGGCTATCATGTGAATACTCTTCTTCAACCTTGTTTTCATATTGTCAACTATGAATAGATTGGTTGTTTCCAAAGCTCCCATAGAACCCACTACCTCTATAGCGAAATCTTCTTCTTCCAAGTTCTTCCCATCTATCAACACTATGTGCTTCTTTACCATAGTACCTTCTCTCTGATGCATCTCCTGCTTCAACACAACCTTCTACTTTTTACTAAAAAAGTAGTTAGAGGGACGTATCTCTTCTCTAGATATACGAGTAAGGTCACTGGCATATATGGTTCCAATCTGGGGGAGCCCAAAAGTGGATTGTAAAGGAATCAAGGAAGCAATGGGACTACTCAGCTTTGTAGATTTTTTTTCACCTGTTGCTTTGGAGATATCAGTATGAATAGTTAATGATGAAGGGGGAATGAATTTACTATACTTGGGAGGTGTCTCATACCCTTTTTTTGTTTCGGATCATGGGTCTCTATCTGTTCAACTTCTGCTTTTTTTGAAGACGTTTCAGTCCCCTTTAGATTTTCCTCTGCGTTTTCTTTATCCTAAACCTCTGATCCATAACCTGGGGGGGTATTTTCTTGTGCTGTAGGAGGGGTTATTGATTCTCCCTACAGTACCTTTGGAAAACCACTTCACCTATGTTTTTGGAAGATTAGAAAACTGGTCCGCAAGTCAGGTGATAATGTCTGACCCCTGTCTAATACCTCCTCATAGGTTCTGGCACCTTTGAACATGCCATCGCAGGGGGATTTTTCATGTTCGTACGATTTCATGTTGCAGTGAGCAAGGTGATTCAACACAATTTGAGCAATGGTGTTGATGAGGGGATTTCGGTGTGGAACTCTATACAAGTTGTTGGAAAGCACTTATACTAATGGGTGTAACAATTCTTTTTTCCCTGAGCAAAGAAATGAAGGAGAAAATACCAATATTTTCCTTGAAAAGAAGACCATGTTGTGGCATCAAAGACAGGGTTATATTGGAGAAAAGGCCCTTCAAACACTACATGATAAAGGTATGGTTGAAGGTATGTCTAATTGCACTATGGGTTTTGATTTCTATGAACATTTCATATATGGTAAACAAAATCGAGTAAGATTCCCATCTGGTGCTACAAGAGAAAATGGGGTGTTAGAGTTGATACACAGTGATGTGTTTGGACCTATTCTTGTTCCATCTCTAGGTAGAAAATCAGACATAAAATAAAATAAAGGTATTGAGAATACATAATGGTGGAGAATTCTGTGGAAATGAATTCGAAGAATTCTGTAAGAAGTGTGGTATAGAAAGGCATAATACTACTCCATACACTCCTCAACAGAATGGATTTTCATAAAGGATGAACATGACACTGATGGAAAAATAAACGAGCATGCTCAGTGGTGCCGAGTTAGGACAAGAATTATGGGCAGAGGCAGTGGGTACATCATGTTACTTGGTCAATCGATCACATTCATCAGCATTGGATGATAAAACTCCACACAAGGTATGAAATGAAAAGAAACCCTCTCTTCAACATCTTATTATGTTTGGTTGTGATGCTTATGTACAAGTTCCAAAGGAAAATAGGAGTAAGATGGATAAAATGGTGAAAACTGTATATTTATTGGTTATAAAGATGGTTTAAAAGGCTATAATCTTTGGAACCTAGATACCAAGACGATTGTTTACAGTCAAGATGTTGTTCTCAGAGAGGTAAAAGATGTTTCCAAATAGGAATTCCTACCAAGGCCAGAAAAACCTGAGAATATAGAGCTTGTGTTGGATGATGCAAAATCTGAATCATCTAAAGAATATGAAGCAGAAGAACAAGAAGAAAACCATACCCCAGTATTGAGGAGATCAATGAGAGAAATAAGGCAACCAAAAAGGTATAGTCCACCTAATTTCCTTTCCAATTTTTCTTTATCTATTATTGATGATGATCTCAGAACTGTGAGGTAAGCAGTGAATTTAGAGGATAGTAAACTTTGGAAGAGGGACATGGTTAAAGAAATGGATTCCTTGGATAAGAATGAGGCATTGGATATATTTGAGTTGCCAACTGGAATAAAATCTGTTGGAACTTTTGATCTTTACTTTTATCTATTGTTGTTACTTTTGATCTTTAAGTGGAACATATGGATGTGAAGACAACATTCCTACATGGGGATCTGGAAGAAGAAATCTACATTAAGCAGCTAGAAGGCTTTGTAGTGAAGGGAAAGAAAGAGTTGGTCTGTAAGCTAAATAAGTCACTATATGGTATGAAGTAATCACATAGGATATGGTACCAAAATTTTGACACATACATCCTTGGATTGGGATTTGTGAGAAGCAGGACTGATCATTATGTATATTACAAGTAGTTTGGTGATCACTTCATTTATGTAGCGTTGTATGTTGATGACATGTTGTTGGTAGGAAATAACATGGATGTTATCAAGGAGGTGAAATCACATCTATCCTCCAAATTTGACATGAAGGATTTTGGTGTTGCTAACTTCATTCTGGGAATGGAAATTAAAAGAGATCGTGCAAACAAGAAACTATGGTTGAATCAAAGAAAATATGTTGAGACGATATTGTAGAGGTTTAGTATGCATGGAACTTAACCAATCAAGGTTCCTATTCCTATAGGTGTAAAGTTATTTGCAGATGAGTGTCCCAAGACATAGAAAGAAGAAGAGGACATGTCTCATGTTCCGTATGCCCATGCAATTGGCAGTTTAATGTATGAAATGGTATGTATTAGACCAGACATTACACATGCAGTGAGAGTTTTGAGTAGGTATATGTCAAAACCAGGGAGGGGGCATTCGACAGAAGTAAAGAGGGTCTTCATGTATTTTCATGACACTACCAATTATGGACTGTGCTACCAAGTAAGATAAGGATTGGAAAGAGTGGTGGACATACATGGATTTGTTGATGCAAACGAGGCTAGAGATCTGGATCCTAGAATAACTACAAGTGCGTATGTGTTTAACCTATTTGGAGGAGCAATCTTTTGGATGAGAAAAATATAGGTTGTAATGGCACTCTCAATAAGAGAAGTTGAATACATGGAAACCACTCATGCAAGAAATGAAGCAGTATGGTTACAAATATTGTGTTCAGGTATTGGGTTTGTACAACAAGCAGTGAGATTAGATTCTGATAGTCAAAGTGAAATATTCCTGGCAAAGAACCCAAATTATCATTCGAAGACAAAGCATATTGATGTTCAATATCACTTTGTGAGAGACATGGTTGAGGAAAAGAAGGTGTTGCTGGAAAAGGTTGACACTTTGAAGAATGTTGTAGATTCATTGACAAAGTCTATGAGCACATAAATGTTCTCCTAGTGTAGAGTAACAATGGACATTCTTGCTTTGGATTGTTGACTATATAATCTTGTAGACCCGGGGATGCAAAGAAAACAACAAGTGGGAGAATGGTGGGTATGTTTTATATTCTTTTCATGCGTGTGTGTGGACGCGTCAGACTATGGTGAATGGTGAAATTCGAGATATAATGAATATAAGAGAGGTTCTATGTACTATGTGTATGAGCCATTGATTAAATTATGCTTTTATTAAGAATCTATATGAATTGATTTCCTTCATAGGTTTAAAACTTACAGTTGTATTATAAATGGTTGATTTTTTTAAAAACTACACCCTTCAACCGAAAAATAAGATTGAAAGCAAATACTATTACTCAAAGAAAGTAAACATAATGGTCCATATCACATACAAACATAGAAGGGATAATAATGAAAAAAATACAGTTAGATTGAAAGAGTATCACTTCTACATGAGCAAAAATACACTTATATTGAAAGAGTATCACTTCTAAATGATCGATGATAAGTTCCATGAATTAGTGTCACAAACCCTAATTTTGTTTTTTAATTAGCATAAATGCAAAGTCTTAAAACATTAGTATGCCACATCCTTGGGTTTATGTATGTTTATTTTCATTGATCATAAGGATAAAACCTATAGTAATTTTAAATTGTTATATTTATTCTTGACATTAAACATTTACATAGAAAACCTTTCAAATGGACTAACTATAACATTTTAAAGCCCTTTCAAAAATGCATTATAAGTCCTTCAATTAATAATAAATATGCATATATATTTTGAACTTACATAGTAATCTTATCAAATAAGATTGTTAGCATTATAATCTTAATTCCTTCAATTAATAGTATATATATATATATATGGTCTCTTTCAATAGCGTTGTTAGTTAGCATAAACCTAGTTAAGATACTTTCCCACCTAGGAGGTGAATACACCCTTTTCTTTCCTTTCTTGTTGTTTGTGTTGGCCCCTTCGTTTTTGGAGCAGCGCAATGGGATTTTCTACTGGGAAACCGGAGAATTAGGAAACAGCATGTCACTCGCTGACCGAGTCGCCCCGGGGGTTATACAGGGTAGGGTGCTCGATCTCCAGTTGCTGATAAAATATATTAAGTAAACCCTGATTATTCTTATTAATTTTTCACTGGCCCCGTGAGTAGTATCCCCGGCCCGATTGAAATCTCAAAGTGGTCGTTCGAGACCCAACAACCAGGACAAAGGTAGAAGCAATAGATCCCGCTTGAACTATCTATATATATAGTTCGAAAATTATAAAAACCTAGAAACAAAATGAGGGTATATGAGGTTTGTTTTCCTTATACCAAATTAAACTAAAATAAAACCTATGTTCTGATGACAATACTGCGCATTAATCAACACTTCAATATAATTGAATTTATCCACTATATGATGTTAACAGTTGTTACTATCGTCGTTCTTTGCAAATTTAAGTGGGAAACAATTAGCGATGGGTTGGTGAAGTCCTGTCGATTTTTAATGAGAAAGGAATACAGCAAGATATTTTTCTCCTTAACACATGTTACCCTGATCCATCACCACCTGGAGGGAGTACCGAATCGTGGTTTCAACGATAGCTTGGGATTCTTGTGAGGTTTGTCTAAATACACTAATCTTCCAGATCCTCTTGTGAACTCGGATCCGCTCGATGAAGTGTTTGATCGTAGAAATCCTCTCGTGAACTCGGATCCGGTCTGGCAGAAGAGCCCTGTCTCCAGTTTTGAATCCTACAGTTTTCTTGGAGACGGCGGTATTCCAGAAACTAATGGTGGTGAGAATGATTATCAAACCGGATATTCATATTCATGTTCCACTCCTGAGACAAGCTACAACCTCTTTCCTTGGCTTGATCTTCCAGATCCACTCGTGAACTCGGATGAAATTTTTAATCTTCCAGATCCTCTCATGAACTCGGATCCACTCGATGAAGTTTTTGATCATCTAGATCCTCTCGTGAACTTGGATTCGCTCTGGCAAAAGAGGTCGTTCTACTGTTTTGAATCCTCCCAGGCCGCAATGGTTGAAGAATATCTTAATTTTCTTTTTTCCTCTATCTCTTTATCACACCACATTTTCTCCCTAAATTTTGATTTAATGATATTTTTAATAGTATCCCTATTATGCAAAATGGTGTCTTCCATGATTCCCCAATAGCTTAGCCAAGACTTGGAATCTTTATGCCATCCTCACTTGAGTCGAAGGTGGTTACGACTGGATTTTGAAGCAATTTTAGGAAGCCTCTTGTCTTCCATGTTGTTTAACTTGTTCTTATATATTAGGTATCTAGTCATAGTCATGCTCTCAATGGGGGGAATGATTTCCTTTAAGAGGAGGATGTGATAGAGCATATTTCCTTTAATTTTGAGATTATAGGTTACAAAATTCTTTGGTATTTTCTCTATCTTTCTTGAGGATTCACGAGAGATATTGCATCCCAAGACTTCACATCCATATAGAATAACATGTGTAACAAGAGTCTCAAAGAGGAGTTTCTTCTTATTACATATCCAAATATCGACTCGTTTACAATTTTTTTCAAGCACATGATAAACTTTTCATCCCGCAATAATCCTTTTCTCAAAGCTATAATTCTAGTTGAGCTTGTTGTCAATATCAATGCCAATATTTGTATGAAGTCACTTCCTCCAAGTTGTTGTTGTCATATACAAAGGTATCATAAGTGATCTTATATGATTTAATGATCATGACCTTAGTCTTGTTAGTATTCATAGTAATACCCATATTGGAGAAAAAATACTTAAGGATTTTTAGTTGGTTTTCAATATCATGGGGATTCCTTGTAATAAGATTGATAGCATTAACATAAAGGAGAAGATTTTTTACTATACCAATGAGAGTAGGGCCGACACAACCTCCTTCCAAGAAATATTGCATCTTGTCAATGTATATGCAAAAGAGCATAGGGGACAAGGGGCAACCTTGCTTGACTCCAGTACTACAATTGATCTCTTTTGAACAACCCACAATGTTCTTAAACTTGACAATAACATTCTCATAGATACTTATTGCAGTTTCCCTCAACTCGAAAGAAACTTTTATCTCTTCCAACCTATTCCAAAGGTTTTTCCTCATAATCATGTCAAAATCTTTCCTAAAGTCAACAAAAAAACAAAAGAGGGTGGTTTTATTATTGCATAACTCCTTTCCATTGATCCTAAAGGTAACAAGATGGTCCACATTTGAACGATATCTCTCAAACCTTTGGCTTCTTTACCGTGAATTTCTATCCAAGGGCTAATCTTCTTTTCCAAAATAACTCCATAGATCTTGGCTAAAATCAAGCTAATCATAACGGTCTTTTAATTAGAGGGAATGTTTCTATCCCCATTTTTAAAAATAGGAACAATATGGCTTTGCATCCAAGGTTTAGGGAATCCCTGCTTAACTATTAAATTGAAAAGCTTGTGTATGTGAGGGATGAGGATATGCCCTCTAATTAAAAAAAAATCATCTTGGTAGTATTCAATGTCATTTCCTTTCCCATTTACAAACCGCTTAACCCCGAACTCTATGTCATCCAAAGAAAAAACTCCATCCCTTTTAAGGACAATAGGAATGGTGTCCACGGCATCGCTGAACTCATAAAGAATTTTAAGGTAGCAATTCCAGTCCCTTAAGGGGATCATATTGTTTTATTTAGTATTGTAGATTAGAAATTTCCTTGAGAACCTCTTAGGAAAGAGAACATGTTGATAGAAGTGGAAAGGGTAGTTGTAAAATTTTGGTAGAGGTCTTCAATGTTGTCCTTATAAGTTAGGAGATGTAATTCACTATTTAAATTCTTTAAGAAAAGGTCATCTTTACTTTTTTCAAAGAGAAGTTTCCTTTGATTATTAGAATTCTATTCAATGATGCTCATATGCATGGCAAAGTTTAGAGTTAGGTTTAAATTTCTATGATCATAGTTGGGTTCATAGTCATTTTGATCATTTGAAAGGTCAAAATTTGCTATATCAAAGTTGATTTCATGATCATTTAAAAGGTCAAAAGTTTCTATTTGGTTGGAAACACAGATATTAGATATCACATAATCTACAACACTACTACTTAACCCATGAATACAAGTTATCCAGTTGGAATTTGGTCACTTCATAATATGGTTACACTATAAAATTACTATATTAAATTAATAGTTATTTTATTTAAGTATTTTGTTTTCTCATTTTGGTTTTTATTTATTAAAGTTTCATATTGAATAAAAAATATGTATAACTTGTAATATTAAAATAATAAAATATTAATAAAAAAATATTTGTTAAATTTTAATGAGGGAATATAGTTTGAGCGGGCCTAATGTTTAAGAACATGTGTTTCCTCTTAAGACGTCACATGTTCAAATCGTGAGGGGGTTAGGATTTGTATACCTCCGTGATTTTTTTTTATATTTCAGAATTTTTTTTAAATATAAAAAAATGACTAACATGGAGCATGCACTTGAAGAAAAACCAAACACCAACTTAAAATAAATAAACAAAAAGATTGAAATTGATGAAGGGTTAAGGTCATTAAGAATCCCTATACAAGACTTAGGAAATGCTATGAATCCCTCGTGTCTCTTACTGGGCACATGTGTCTTTCACTAGCCACATACCTAATGTCATTGTTACAAATATTGCAAATACCCAATGCAAATTAATACCCTTTTTTTATTATTTAGGGCTAGAATGTTTGGCAATTTTAGGACGAGTCTAGAAAAAAACCAAGATAGATACCTCAATGTTTCATAACAACACTTGCTAACATTGTTTATTGACCCGATAAATGGGACATCGCATGTAGTAAAAAAGAAATGCATTTGTATGGATTGGTGCACCTACCAACCATTTGTAAATAGTTGCATGGACAAGTATTTCATGGATTTTGAAAAATCTGCATGCAATAATAGGGAGGTGACTTTGTATTTCTTTAGGAAATTATCGGTTGACTTTTTTTTATGTCACCATGTCAACTAATTTGAAATTAGTGAATTCCAAGGGGTGGTTCATGGGTCTTCATAGCATAGAAAAAGTGTCAGGTGTAACCCATTACTAGGTCCTCGTCCTCTTAGGTGTAGGCCTATCCCCCATGCCTAACATACTCCCATAAAAGAAAACATTTGCTAATACTAGTAGGTCCACTAGTCCTTTACCAATCCTATGGATTGATTCTGGAGAACCATGAATTTCCTATCCAATATACACTAGGTGGACCTGGAAGTGTCCCTCATGCTAGACCTATATCACAGTACATTCAACTACATGGTTAGGATGAAAGAGATGTTTCTTAAGAAAAGATGCATGAAATACATTATGTATGCATATGAAGATAGGAAATGCAATCATGTATGCAACATGACCAATATTCTCTAGGATTACAAATGTTCCAAAATATCTTTCTACAAGTTTTTGGAATCTTCCAAATTTCAATGAACTCTTCTTAGCTTGCACTTTCAAGAAGACAAGCTTTCCGAGTCTTAGTTCTCTATGAGTTCTTCCATTGTCTACATAACATTTTTTTTTGTCTTGTGAAACCTTCAAATTTTGTTTCTGCAGAAATATTCTCGAAAACAATTGTTGGGTATGTGTTATATTCTTTGCATGTGTGTGTGGGTGTGTTAGATATGAAAACTGCGTGGCCGATTTTTGCTATTTTTAGGGGTTTTCTAAATTAATCCTAGATTAAGGGATTAGGGTTTTGGTATCTACAAAATACCTAATTTTTATATATATATATATATTGTATGGTGAATGGTGAAATTTAATATAATGAAAGTAAGAAATGTTTTCTCGATTGAGGGTTCCCAGTATAAAATCTCTGTGTACTTTTTGTATGAGTCATTAATCTATATGCATTGCTTTACTTCACAGGTTTAAAACTCACATGTGGTATCAAAGCTCGTTTTAGCTTCAGAGGGATGCCTTTTTGTTGAGCATTTGGCTCGGTCTTGATAGATCAAGTTTATATTGGGTCTGTGATAAACCTGGGTTTAGTGGGAGATTTTGTAGTGGATATTTTAGTATAGAAAGAGGAATGGCAAGATCATCTAGAATCGAGATAGAGAAGTTCAACGGTAAAAAAAATGAGCTATGGATGCTCAAGATGGACGACCTTCTTGTAGCCAAAGAAAAATGGATCGTTGTGGATCGTGGTACATAGCCTACTGGTACATCGTCTACTAACACATAGGCTACTGGTACATAACCTACTAGTACACAAACTACTAGTACACCAACTACTGGTATGTCGAAGGAAAATTGAGAGAAGCTGGATAGAAGAGCGAGTACTAGTCGACTCTGCCTGGCAGATTCAATTTTGTTGAATGTCTCAGGAGAATCTACAACCAGACAACTATGGGATAAGTTGGGAAATTTGTATCAATCAAAGTCCTTGGTAAACAAGTTATTTCTTCGAAAGAAGTTGTATCATATTAGGATGGAAGATGGAGATTCTGTGATAGAACATCTAAATTCCTTTAATACTCTTGTAAGTCAACTTGTCTCTGTTAATATTACGATTGCAGAAGAAGAAAGTGTATTACTTTGTTATGCTCTTTTCTAGACTCTTGGGATAATCTGGTTGTAGCAATTGGTAGTACCACTCAATCTACATTGAAGTATGAGGATGTAGTTTCATCCTTGTTATCTGAAGAGANCCTGGTAAACCTTCGTGGGGGAGATCTAAATCTACAAGTAGATCTAAGTCTCCAGGAAAATCTTTGAGGAAATGATGGAAGTGTGGTAAAATTTTTAGATAAGTTGGGAAAATTCCAGATACCTCAATGTTAGATACCAAATTTATCGACTATATGATGTTAACAGTTGTTACTATCGTTGTCCTTTGCAAAGTTAAGTGGGAAACAACTAGCTATGGGTTGGTGAAGTCCTGTCGATTTTTAATGAGAAAGGAATACAACAAGATCTTATCTATTTCTCCTTAACACATGTTACCTTGATCCATCACCACTTGGAGGCAGTACCGAATCCTGGTTTCAACGATAGCTTGGGATTCTTATGAGGTTTGTCTAAATCCCTGAGGCAGGTCATTCCTAAACTTAGTTTAATATGGTAAGAAACTCTCGCTGTGTTCAAGTAGCTCTGTCATTCATTTTGTGATGCATATTACTATGCAATGGCCATATTGTAAGAGGATCCATCATGTGATTACTCTACACAAAGAGTCATCCTTTTTAGACTCGCTATGTGTGGAAGGTTTTATTGTGAGTTTGATCTGCGCGCAGTATTCCACTGTGGAAAATCTTGTTTGCAAGGAGTTGTTCGTTATTCGAATATTTAACTACCGCAGGAATGTCTTCCTTCCAAGGAATAACAAACTTTCTTCTTACTATAAGTACCATCGTGTTGTTAAGTCATTCTCCTGATATTTATATTATTTTTTTGTAACGTTTGAAGATAAATAGAACTGCTTGTTACAGGTCGGTTTTTAACGATAAATGTAAGCACGCTCTCTAATGGAGGCAGTATAGCCGAGGGAATATTCACATTGGTAAGTGACTAATAATCTTATTTTAGTCSCATAAGTTTAAATCCCCGATTTTTCTTCGGGTTTGAYTTATTAGAATGATCGAGCATTACTAACATTCACCTGTTGCTTTTYTGTTTGGGTCCAAACAAAACGACGTAAATGACCATGTTCAAATTGAATTTGTGGGTGAAATTAATCCTTCTGGTATGGATTTTTCTCATAGTTTTACKCTCCVAGAGTYGATGCTACAAAACTCAGCTTGAGATGTATATATGAGTTGTAAATTCTCTAAGTTTTACGATTTGGAAAAATGGGTTGTAATAAATATTTCAAATATAGACAAAGGGTTTCTAAGTGTTTTTTTTCAAGATTTAACATACATAGTGTTGTTTCTGAATTTATACTCTAAGGTTCTAAAGTATAATGTCAAGGCATCTGAAAAAGTTAGAGAGAGCTAAGAAATAAAGTGTCGTTTTTAAAAAGGTAAGATGAACTTTCTAACTCAATCTGGGTGCTTGTTGTCTATAAGATGGTATTAAATAAATTTAAAGCAATGCTTGTTTTATCTGATAGGTCGAGTTCTATATTGGGATGTCTCGTAATGGGTACAGAGGGATAAAGATTTAAAAGATCAATTTCTTTGTTTTTTAAGGTTTGCTATTTCTATTTTGAATTATGTAAGAAGAAATTACAAAAAATTGAATTAATAGTATGACAAAATTAAAGATTGTTTCATGTATCTCAGTTATATTTGGAAGAAAAAATATGCATGAAATGAAAGAAAAACGAAGTTGTTGAACAATGTGAGGCATCAATTAAATAGGAATCTCACTTTGGGACAAAAGAAGAAATTAGACAGGGAAAAATTTAATGAAGCATATGATATTGGAATATAATACATTTGCAGTTAAGCATTCATCAAAGATATATAAGAAAAACGTGAAACAACAGAGGAACACATAACTCAGACTTGACAAGATCTAGAATATTCAATCTCCATTCGTATTGATTCTGGCAAAATGAAAATTTTTTCTTTACCATCAGCCCATAAAAAGCCTTCTCTTAGTCTTACAAAAATATATTTATACAAAGTGACCAATTTTTTATGGTTGGCGATTTTCTAACTTCTAGGGGCAAACGATTACAAAAAAAAGCAAACTTGAACCATTTGCGTGACGGATAACCTTGGATTTTTTTATACCTCTTCGTTTCCTGAAAGTACAAATGCTTTTTAAAAGTATCCCTTGCTTCTTTAGTCTTTTTCTCCTTCAAGACAATGTTATCAAAGGATTTACTTACTTCTTGGAAATAATTCTGAATAACTTCTACTTTGGAAATCAATCTCTATTGCTCTGCTTCTATCTTTGTATGCACTTCTAGTGACTAGATCTGAAAAACCTTTAAATCTATCACCTGATTCTGAATGGAATTCAACCTCTCATGCAATTGTCTCTCTAAATCTTCCTGATGGGTTGCCTCCATTGTTTTTCATTTTCTTATAGATCTCATCCAAACTATACTTAAGCATTTGGATTTCCTGTTTCTCAACAACTCTATCTTGTTCTAGCCCTTTGTTTATCTCTTCTCTGATATTTTTCTCAGTATTTTTTAATTGGCTTTGCAACTGGGCTATCATGTGAATACTCTTCTTCAACCTTTTTTTCATATTGTCAACTGTGAATAGATTGGTTGTTTCCAAAGCTCCCATAGAACCCACTACCTCTATAGAAAAATCTTCTTCTTCCAAGTTCTTCCCATCTATAAACACTATGTGCTTCTTTACCATAGTACCTTCTCTCTGATGCATCTCCTACTTCAAGACAACCTTCCTCTTTTTACTGAATATGTAGTCAGAGGGAGGTATCTCTTCTCTAGATACAAGAGTAAGGTCACTGGCATATATG